>JAODJW010000117.1:4232389-4244969 GCA_026777045.1 Hyperopisus bebe
ATTCTCCAGTTCTGAAACAGCTGAAAGCGAAGACGCCTCCTCCCTGTGAGGAGTTTGCAAGTCCCGCATCCTACGCCCTCACCAGAATAAGCAGTTGGAAGACGAATAACTAACATTATCCTTACGGTAAAAAGCCGTGACGTAATTGCCTATAGACCTCATTTTTAAACAATTAATTCTGCGAGAACAAACTACCACTGAATCTTTGAAACACGAGGTAATGTCATTACTAATTTATATTCATCATCCAAATTACAGGGGTTTAGGAACACCGGATAAGCCTGCCTAATGTTCTTTAAAAACGTCTGTTGAAACAAAACGTATACCTTGACAATTAATGTCACGCCTTCAGACGTCAATATAGCCTGAAGTACGTGTTCTGACGTTTAAATTTGTGTACTGTGCGCTTTACCTTAAGCAGGGTAACTAGATGTCTACTTCAAATCAGGACAGTCGCAGTTTTATGTTTGTTCTGACTCCTGAGTATTCTCAAAAATATCTAAACATATCACTGTTTCAAACATCTTAAAGTTTACCACGCATTTACCAAAGAGAAGGCAAACACCAAACGAAAAGTGAAGCGCACCCGCAGAGCGCTCGAGGCTCGGCGTGCTTTTCGTTAAAGTACAGTGCAGTCAACTGTCCGTTGTAGTTGCCATGGCAACGATTTCGGCGCGTGACCCCGTTATAATTAGTGAGGTGCGTGCAATCAAACACCCCTAGGTGTCCCCGAATGAAACTTTAGTGACTGTAACCTTTAGGTCCGGGGACTCCAACCTTGTTTATAGTGAGAGCAACTTTTTTTTGTAAAAGTAATCGGGGAATCCCATTTAAGATTATATCAACGGGGTGCCCTCAAAGGCAAAAGTCAATTACACGTCTGTACGCGAAATACAAAAAGAAAAATAACGAGTGATCCGATTTCTACTAAGTATTATGCGTTGGCACCCACTGCTTTAGGTTCTTCAGGCTCGTTCATGTTTTCAGTCTTCGGTAATGTGCCCAAGGTTGGTAACACAATTCCAGCAAACTTTAATTTCATTAGATTTGCCCTTTAACCACGTCTGATAATTGGAAAATGTTTTAGTAATATAACTCGAAGTAAAAAAAAAAAAAAAAAAAAAGAAAAACCAATTCACTGCTAAACAAATTGTTACTTAACAAGCATCCCTTGACTATCTGGTAATGTAGTCCTATAAATCATTTTATGGTTTTGCCTAATAAATCATGATGTGTCTATGTGGTGAAATAAATCAGGCTGCCTGTCAAAAACATTGTTAACAGTATTTAGGCTGAAAGGTATCCCTCACTATGAACAGTAACCTTCAGTAACATACAAGATACAGCAAGACCCAGTCACGATGGGCCACAGCATGTCACCTTGGAACCTTTGCAGCTGGAAAGGAGCTCAAAGAGAACATCTCCATCCCTCTGAAGTTGACATTATTACTTGTTGAAGTTAAGATCTGAAAAGCTCTCTGGGGAATGAAGCAGTGTGTCTAATCAATGACAACTGACCCAAAACAAAAATGAATGGTCATATAACAGGAACCATCTATCATAAGAAAACTGCGCTCCATGAGATTCACATCATAAATAGAGGCTGTCTTTAATGGATGAACCAGAGTTGGGCGTGATATAGGAAGAGTCTCCGTCCCCCATTATCTCCATTTGAGAGTTCCAGGTGCAGCCATGGCCGCTCACATCTTTTTCCTGAGCTTGCCCTTCTTGGGTCCCCGGCCGAAGCCCGACCTCTTAACCTCACTGAGGCGCTGCCGGTTCTTGGCCTTCAGCTTCTTCAGGCTGCCGCTCTGCAGGAAACGTTCCTTGGCCTTCTTCTTGCGCTGCTTCAGGATCTGTTCCCTTGTCTTCAGCTCGGAGCGTGCCTGTGGACCGCCCTTCTGCTGCTGGGGTGCTCTCCTCCCCCGGCGGCCTGGAAACGGACCCAAAAGGGATCAGGCCACCTTGAACCCACCAACTATGACTAACCCATCATGTCATACTAGCATCACCACAATTTTGAATTCTCTGTTATTAATGTTAATCTATGTTAAATTATTACGATGTTACCTGCTGCCTATGGTACTTAAACCTTTCCAAAACCGCATAGTTAAGAACAAGCAACAGGGCAAGCCATACATCTACATGTATGCAACTCAGAAGGCTCTACCTCCCACACCAGCCTTCCTGCCGCTATTGCCTCCAGCCTCCTCATCAGAGTCAGGGGCGCCATCGTCCACTTTGTACTTCTTCTTCCACTCCTCATAGCTGTTGGGTTAGTAGTTAAAGAAAAGAAAGCTACTCCGTAGCAGTGCAGTGACCCTGCTTGAAGTCTGAGAAGCATTAGTCACACTCCTTAATATGGTCAGTACATTTGCATCTTACATTTTTGGATCATTCCAGAGCACAAGGATACAAGTTCTTCTTTTTCTTAGAGGAAGTGCTGACTACCTGCCCACTCTCTGTTCTGATCTTCTTCTTGTCCTCCTTCCCAGTGTCACGCACAAATCTCTTCCGTTTCCGATCCCTGTTGCGAGATTATTTAACACACACAAACACACCCCGAAAACATAGGCAACGAAAAGCACTTGGCCAACTCACCACTTCATTACGTTCTTGTGTTGGTTCAGCTGGTTGCCTTCATCCCCCATCAGGTCAAGGATGGCAGATGATGCTTGCTTCTCAAACATGCTGCCCTCACCTCCAAGACTCAACCTTTTTTAACCAAAAGTAAAAAACAAGCTTTATGTGCCACTTGCATGGCTTTATACACAGTAACCTGATTGGTGTGAAAACACACAGAGGTGACGACCACAGCAGTACCGTTACAAGGTTTGCATAGTAATACTAGGTGAAGTAAAATAGCAAGCTAAGCAGCCCAGTGGAAGTGAAGTAGTGGGCTTACCCTCTCTCCGAGTCAAAGTCCTTCGGCCTGTATGGAATGTAGAACTCCTCCTCACGAGAGGACTGCCTGATTTTCTTACTCTTTGCCCCCAAACCACTCTCATCTTCCTTGGCCAGCTCTTTCTTCCTCTTTCCACCAAACACTTCAGAAAATAATCCCTAAAAGATATACATTGTTACTGCTACTATTTGAATTATTATTCCCTTAAACACTGTTTTTGCTTAGTTAATGCTTTTACCCAATGCTATTTAAGTGCATAATAGTAGTGCTCCGAAATACTCAAGCCTGAAACCCTTGAGATGCAGGTGCCATTTTAACAATCCCACAGATTAGAAGTTGAAGGAAAACTGTGTGACCACTTCCTGTCATGTGACAAAAGGCAGTGCTAATGGCCCTTACTTGTTTGTTTGTTGCTATTTACACAGAAAATGAAAAGAGGGAGTAACAACAGTTCAATATCTGTCTTTGGAGGATCTGAAGGGTCTTGGAGTGGTGCCGACCTGCATGTCTTCTTCATCGCTCTGTTTCTCATCAGTGGGACGGGTAGTGGGCAGGACAGGCTGTGTCAGCCGATTCTCTTCCGCCCGGTCCTCTCGCACTTGCAAAAACTTATCCACCAGGTAACTGTGCCGTTTCCTCTTGGCACGCATCACCTCACTGGCCATTGTCTTGTTGGTGGAGTTGATCTCAAAAATTGTCTAGGATTAAAAGGGTGACTCAATGTAAAGAAGAAATGGGACTAATTCTGAAAATGGATTTCATTAACAAAATTGGCTGAAATGAAGGCAATCATTGTTACTTTTGATGGGTATAAATATAGAATCCAAATGATACAGCAGGAAGGAAAAATATACAGTCCTTCACATTAGACACTGCTTTATATTCATATATGCTCAGATATGACCCAAACATCGACCACTCCCACGTGAAGCAAATAATGTTGATGGTGCATGTCAAGGTTAGTTATATATTTGGGCTTGATGCCCTGCGTGCCACAACCCATTCATCACTCCTGTGATCATCAAAATTATCTGCCATTTGTCACATCAATGTGTCTTGGCCACTATCACCTTGTCAACGATTCATGGGTTTCCTTCTTCGAACCGCTGTCAGTGGGTACTCATTGTGGCTGACCAGGAGCTCCCCACAAACCTTGCCATTTCGGAGATGCTCTGTCTCAATCATCAGGCCGTAATGATTTGAACCTTGTCAAAGTCTCTTAGATCTTTTTTCCTGCCCATTTCTTCTGAATTCAACATGCCGAATACATGTATCTTATATTAGTTTACTATTTAATATATATTCCTGACCTTGATAAGCATCGTTTTTACAACAGTCAACATTATTTGTTTGATGTGGGGGTGGCCATAATGCTTTGGACCATCGGTATACACAGTCAGATATACATATACACTTTAGAAATAATTGTTTTACACATACAGCTTTTGACTTGTAGCTCTTGATACTGTCCACCATTTGTAGTCGGTTCAACTCCATCTTTGCCAGTCCAGACCCTGTAAAGCACAAACTGGGCTATTACACACCACGCACCAAAATGGGTATAAGGATGGAGGGGGTGAGGCCACCCAGCCAACTGACCCAGTATGGGGTGGACGGCCATTTCATGAAGCTCAGTGTTCTTGACACGCTTGATGGACTCGGGGGAAGGAGTGGGCCGGGACTTGAGGTACTGCTTGTAGGCGTTTTCCGCCACACGCCTCAGACTCTGCAAGTCCTGCGAGTTCTCGTGGGCCGTGATCAGCTGGGCTTCCTCGTCATCCAGGATGCTCTGGGGGACCCGGCCGAAGATCCCGTCAGCATCTACATATGGGTGAGAAGGGAGCAGTGAGTGAGTGTATTCTTTATCCAAACAAAAACATAGGCAAAAAACTAAATGAAACCATCCTGTATTGTTTCAAAGGGGTTTGGTGACAACACCGGAAATATTCCAAGTAGAGTGGTACCTCAGTTCTCAAACTCATTAGAACTTGAATTTCTTAGAAGTTGAACAAACCTAGAGCTCGATCTGAATCTCAGAAGTCAAACCGTGAATGCCGACCTAACATAACTTGTACGCGCGGGGAAATGAATCACGCAGCACGACTCTCAGCAGAAACAAAGGGTAAAGCTTCAGTCTCAGCCTCGCATTAGCTGTGATAGCACCGTGCATGTTTACACTAACTGAAAAAATATATTTAGACAGTAAAAATACATTTAGACAATGAGACAGTAACAGTATAATACATTTTAAAAATAAAGATTTCTCATTCATTATTTTAATATTAATAATAAACCATTAATACATTTAATTATAATAATATTGTCGTGCCGAGCGGGGACAGAACGGAGACAAAGGTGCAGACAACAGGGTATCGGGGAATACAGGGTTTAAGTACAGGTAAGGCAGGCAAAATGCAGACGGACAAAACAATGACCGGACTGGGGAAACAAACTGAAATGCGGACAAAATACAGAGGGCTAATGAAAACAAACAGAAACAGCTGATCACATAGGGATTCCACACGGGGTTAACGAGGGGGCGTGGCACACGGAAGGAGCAGACTATCGGGGCAGGACACAATGTTTGGATACATTTATTTTCTTACTATACAAATTACTGTTTTGATAAATGTGCTAAGATGTGTTTAGTACAGTTTATGCTATTCTTGTTTTATCCGGTTCATTTTGTGTTTAAATGCTAAAAAAACAACATATTTAGGTGTATTTTTTTTGGGGCCAATTGGTTTTCCATTATTTCTTGTTGTGTTTCTATTTCTTGGTGTTATGTGCATCAGTGTGTCCCGTCTTGTGCCAAAGACTATCTATGCTTATGGAAAATGAATCAATGACATATAGTCTCACACCTTGTGGCTGATCAGGCAGGGAAAACTGAACCGGCCGTCCCAGGAAGAGATGGAGATCGTAGACATAAGGCGTTTCGTCCGGGCACACCAGGCTGTACGCAGTGCCACTCCTGCCAGCACGCGCCACACGACCTGTGCCACAGAAATACAGCATGAACCCATGAGTACAACCCCCCTAGAAGACCCTGAGCCACCCTACCCACTCCCACACCCACCAACTCTGTGCAGGAACAACTTGGCCTTGGAGGGGAAATTGTAGTTGATGACGTTGTCCAGTAGGGGGATGTCAATACCGCGTGCAGCCACATCAGTCACCAGCAGCACCATGGCCTTGCGGTGCACAAACTGTCCAATGTTGATCTTCCGTGCTGTCTGATCCAGGGCGCTATAGATGTAGGCGCACGGCACACCCTGCAAGGCCAACAACTGACACACAGATGGAGTGAGATTCCCCACAAGGCAAAAAGTACCATTTTCTCCTCGTCATGTTGGATTAACCCAAAGTAATACCACATCTCATGAAAACTGTCAACCACTTTTTATTGTCAGAAGCAGAAAAATACGGATTCAAGTATCTGACAGCTGAACGTTCTGAAGGTTACAGGAAGACATCTAGATACGTGCTATGGCTCCCCACAACAACATGGATATGCCATCCACTGGGCTGACACCTCCTCCATAATTGACCAGGAGCATTCTCGGGGTACTCACCTCTTTCAGATACTCCACATGGTGCTTGGTGGCCACAAAGACCACTGTCTGCTCCTGGGGCTTCACCACATTGCGCAGGAGGTGTAGCAGTAGCGCAGGCTTGTCATCAACACGCAGCTGGAAGAAGGCGAGCTGGAGACGGAAGGGGCAGAGAGTCAGGACTTCCAAACATACATCTCACCTAAGCTCTGTGAGAAGATCAAATGAACTTACCTTCAGCTGGTCACTCAACTTGGTGTCCACATCCAGACGAATAAGCACTGGCTCCGTCAGTCCTGGGGTGGCACAGAGGAGCAGATGTGACTCATAGAAACCATTAACCATTCACATAAAAGCCAGAGCACCCATTGTTTAGTGACTGAGCACAAGGCACATACAGCTTCAATGAGGTCACCGTGACTAAGAACGCTGCAACCCGTACTGAGAAGAGGTGCTCACCGGCTCTGGCGAACTCCACCAGCATTTTGGGCAGGGTGGCAGAGAACAGGGCGGTCTGCCGGGCGTCTGGAAGGCGTTTGATGATTTCCTGGAGCTGCTCGGCGAAGCCCATCTCAAAGAGCCTAGCAGGGCGGTGAAGACAAGCTCATTGGTATGGACACACCACCTCCACCCATCCCGGCTCAGCTCCCCACATATGGATGAAGTGGGCACCTTCTCCAGGGCTCCTGCAAACATGTGGGCCACTAACAGGCCATGATTTTGTGCAGTTTAAATTCTGGAGGTGATATTACCTGTCGGCCTCGTCAAACACCACGTACTCCACGCTCTGCAGCTTCAGATTCATCTCCATGACGACGTGCATAAGGCGGCCTGGGGTTCCAATAATGCTGCAAATGGGGGGGTGACGGTCAGAGATCTCACCACCCATTTTCTACTCTCTTTTTTACATATACACAGTCAGGCATTCTGTTGCTTACATGTCAGGGTTCTCATGGAGAGCAGCAAACTGGTCATCCATTCTGGGGAAAATCAAAAGCAAACAAATAAATAATCCGGGCCCAGTCACATCAGCCGGCCCCAGCCTTCCCAGAATGCACAGGGTGCTCACACACTTTCAGTCACACGGCGTACCTGTCTCCACCGAGGATCAGTGCCGTCCTGAGGCCCGTGAACTTGCCAAGCTGGAACACAGCAGTACTGCATTTACACACATATTACTTACAACCAAGAATACGTAAAGCCAGCGAGGGAGGGAGGGACGGAGGGAGGGTAAAGCCAACGGAGAGGGACGGAGGAAGGAAGGGAGGGTAAAGCCTCAAGGGATTGTATATGAAATCCTAAAGGTTCCTTCAACATGACTGCCCGGCATTTGTAGTGACACATTAATCACATGTAACAGCTATAAGTATACAGATGCTCCTCTACTTATGAATGAGATACGTTCCGAACGGCTGTTCGTAACTTGAAATATTCGTAAGTCGTTATTTAACATCACTTTAAGGGTATACGCAAATACAAAGAACTAGGATGCTTGGAGTACGCACGCTACGCTGCTGCGCGGCAGGAGTAGCGGCCAGAAGTCGTACTAAGTGGAATTGGTGCTCAGAAAAAAAAAAATGTTGCAGACAGGAAACAAACACAATTTGGACTTACAGTCCTCTTTGTTTGTATGTCTGAAAGTTTGCAAGTTGAAAGTTCGTAAGTAGAGGAGTGTCTGTATTTAGTTTTTAATTTGGCTACTGGAAATTATAATCAAACTATGTAAGAAACTAATTGTAACCAAATCAGTTTCTATAGCTGAAAATGTTTTGCGGAACAAAGCTGATTCTGTGGAGAGGATGTATGGAAGGGGGTGGCGGTGTCACCTCTTTGGTGAACTTCATGGTCTGCAGTGCCAACTCACGGGTCGGCGTCAGGATCAGGGCTCTGGCGCCGCTTTGGGCTTGGGGAGCCTTCAGCCGCTCAAACATGGGCACCAGGAAGGCGGCAGTCTTTCCACTTCCCGTCCTCGCCATAGCCACCACATCTTTGCCATCTAGGATGACGGGAATCGCCTGAGGATTTGCAAGAAAGAAAATTTCAATAAGCTCTCTGCTCCTCTTCTTCATTATGGCCATTCTCGGGGACGGGAGATTACCTTTCTCTGAATTGGAGTGGGCACTTTATAGCCCTTCTTCATTATGCCTTTATAGACAGGGTAGCTCAGCCCTGAAACAAATGCAGCAACATTAATCTTCTTCCTGTTTGCACACAGACACCTTTAGCCATGTCATCAATGAAAGTAGCATCTTACCCATGGACTGAAAGCCTCCCGATTTCTTCTTCTTCTTGTTCTGTGCCCTGACGAGTTCTCTGGTGTCAGGCTCCACGTCCGAGAGGCACTCCGACGGTGCGGGAAAACGAAGCAGCTTTCTTCCATGCTTCGGAGAAAAAACACTGACATTTTACCCAGTGGAAAACAAAGCTGCGCCCCCCAAAAAACTGAAATGACCGTCACAGAACTCTGATTACATCCCCGATGATCTAAGATGTCCTAATTGAACAATTTCAGGGCATCAAAACTGTAACTGTTTCGTCTTGTTAGCATCCAATTTTCCGACAGAACGACGTGCTTTTGGCCAGTCTAACAGACCCACAGCTGGTTGTTCGTAAGTACCTCGGAGTGTGACTGGTACTAAAAAATTATTAAGTAGGACAAACGGATAAATAAACAGCTTAGGCAGGCGTGAATAAATTCAACACCAGTATCAAAACCAGCGGCATAACAGTAAAAAACATACTTACAGACTCATCTTTGTCTATTTGGGCAGCCAGTTCAAATTCCCCACCGTCAGATTCCACATCAGGCTCTCGATTCCCTGGACGTCGTTTCTTTTTCGTCAACTTCTTCTTCCTCTGAGCCATGGCTGCCGATATAAATTCGTAAAGATAAACTGGAATTTAAAAACCTTAAAACTCTGGAAGACTAGTCAGATCTTCTAATACTAGGCAGACATTTTGCAGCACGTGTTTCCCCAGCATGCTGGCTCCTCCCATGTAGCGTATGACGCAATCCGCACATTGTTGGCTCCACCCCCTACAGTCTGCCCGCCCCTGTTCGTTGCAAGAGTACTGTGAAGTTGTCCAGAATCAGAATCAGAATCGAGTTTAGTGCCAAATACGTTCACAAATGCAAGGAATTTGCTTTCGTCAATCGTAGATTCATCCATCCATTCTCTATACTCACCTGTCCTATGCGGACATAAATGCAAATTCAGTGGCACCACACAGGTAACATAACAGAAATGTGTTGTGGTCCTGCACTCTT
Organism: Hyperopisus bebe; assembly: GCA_026777045.1. Lineage (NCBI taxonomy): Eukaryota > Metazoa > Chordata > Actinopteri > Osteoglossiformes > Mormyridae > Hyperopisus > Hyperopisus bebe. Next base: position 4,242,117 of record JAODJW010000117.1, read on the forward strand.
CATCTATAACTAAGAAGCACAATGGGTGGATCGGTAACCTTTGATTACTTTCATCATTAATTAGAAGATCTATCGCGACCAATCTTGTTTCAATCAGACGGACGGATCGAAAGTCGAGTATTTTGGCCGAAACTTTTGTACGTACAAAACCCGACTAAACTTTCATCGTCTTACCATGAAAGATTAGTATCTTGATGCATTATTAACGAGCGTGTATGAAAATGAGGATCCAGGAGAAAAGAAAATCATCAAATTAAAAGTTGTTAAAGAATCAAAGACAACGACCTTGGAAGTTTGTGGCTAGTCACTGAGCAACACAATTTTAATAAGCTTGCTGCGTAGATTTTCTTTACTAACTAGAAGTCTTTTGCGGAGCTTAGTGGAATTTGTGAGAATTAAGCAGTGTGAAATGAACTTAATTCGAAAATTTCAAAAGCAGTGCCTTCTGTCAGAGGAGTTATCTTTAAAAATACAGCGAAGTCATACAGAATTAATCTCATTGGTGACACACAGAGTCATGTTTGCTTTTATTGGGTCTACAGAATAAATTCTAACCTAAAGTAAAATATTCGTTTACAAGAATAAACTTGGTTTGCAAAATAACTGATTTTAGTTACCACGTCAGAACCTGAGTAAGGACACAATTTATATAGAATCACATAACAGAATAACACGTTAAAAATATTCCTTTTCCTTTTCACGAGTACAATGTTGCTTTTTAAATGAACGATTAAGGGAACAATAGTTACCCTTCGTACATCTCCGAGTACGCATGGTCATTTGGAAAGCTTGATAAAAAACAAAAACACTGAATGCACTTAGAATGGGAATCAGTGAAGACCACGGCCTGGATAACCCTAAACTGTCACCTCACCATTTACATGGCCACGTAATAAAAGAAAAAAATAAATTAAAAAACACCAGCAAACATTTACACTGTAGATGAATCTCAGGACTCCCTATAATACGACCCAGTAAACTTGTAGGACAGACCAATAGGCTCTTGGTTGAAAAAGGGCTTCTGCTTAAGGTATCATTAAAATGCTGCTGCCCTCTTGTGGTGTGATGGCCTAATCAGATCAACTGTGGCATAATAACCGTAAAAAGCTGTAGTCAGACAGCTGCTGTATCAGCATAAACACAACAGTCATAGATGTGATGAGGACTTAACCGTATTAATGGAACAATTATGGGAAAAACGAAACTGCTGTAAAAACATGTGAACAGTGAGTCTGTAGTTCTGAACATAAGTAACTACAGAATTAACAGGAGCATGAGGTTGCTCTCTTATTTTATAAAGCTTTAATAACTTACATTATATGTGTTATTAAATATGCATATAGCATGTATTGAACACTTTACAAGGAGTCTGTAATAAGTAATACTGTGTGTTAAGGGGTTAAGAATTTAAGTGTGCTCATGAACGAAGTGTGCGTGTGAGGACTTCCCCTAGTTATTACAGGCTGGTCAGCTTAATGCACCCTGAAAGCCACACAACCCAGCACCATAGAACTGGGACAGAATGCCAAGGTCCCAGCCGTGGAGCCGCTCCCAGTCCACATCTCGTTATATCGAGGTTGTTATGCAAGTGCAGTCTCATGATTGGTCTTTAAGTGTCACCTGATAGGTCTTCGCCCATAATTCCCTAGAGGCACAGGCACTTAACGGCATCTGTCCTCCAAGCTCCCATGGGTAGAATAATGTTATCAGTCTAGTGTCAAAAATGTAAGTAATGCATAGAAGCGAACAGGAAACAAAGGTCCTCTCTCATTACCCTGTGAGTGGCTATCTGTCACATGGCCCCTTTCTGTAAGGTAGGTAAGCTGCACGACCACATGGAGGGTGGTGCTGCCCCTCAGCCGGGGCACTGAGGGAGGGCCAGTGCTCAGGTCCTGTGATCCCATTAATGCCTTTGGTGAGCAGAGAACCACATGAGGAACATGGATGGGGTGCTGGAGTGCTTATGTATCAGTCATGGGGGGGCTGGGGACTGGGGGCAGGCTGTGTGCTAGTTGACAGTCTGTGGGTGGCTGGTGAGCTCCCGGCTGGGGTTGTCTAGCATGTCCAAGGGCTGGTCTGGGAGCCGGTGAGGATGAAGAGGGCTCTCCCTGGTGTACTCCTCATACCACTCCTGAAACAACCACATTCAAACTCCTTCAGTACCCTGCCCCTTACCGTCTAGTAAGGCACGTAATACTACCATATTACTGTAATGGCAGCTATTAAAATAATAGTATTAATAATGAAGATATTAAAATTATAATAAATACTTTATCAGCCTCACATGCAGGGGTGGAGCTAGGAATTCTGGGACCCTTGACAAATTGTCACCATGGACCCCCTGCCTTTATACATTATCAGCCTCAGATGCAGTGGTGTAGCTAGAAATTCTGGGCCTGCATGCTTCTCTGACGGCCCTGCTGACACGTTACACTCCCAGCTCCACCTCGTAGATTCACCCTAAGCAGGCGTCTCACCCGGATCTCCTCTGCATACATCTTCATGCTCAGGTCGCTCTTGGTGCGGGACCTCCGGCCCAGAAACACCAGCGAGGAGTGCTGTGAGACCAGAGAGAACCACACAAAACCCCTCAAATTATCAGATGGCACATACAGCTCTGGAAAAAATTAAGAGATCGCAGCAAAATTTTCGGTTTCACTCTTTTCGCAGTATATGGGTATGCGTCTGTGTAAAATATACAGTGGTACCTCGATTCTCAAACTTAATCCGTTCCGGACTCCGGATTGAATCCTAAAAAGTTCGAGTTCTGATCAAATTTTTCTCATAAGAAATAATGGAAAACCAATTAATTGGTTCCCGGCCCCCCAAAATTACACCTAAATATGTTTTTTT
>JAODJW010000117.1:4245028-4258248 GCA_026777045.1 Hyperopisus bebe
CGGTTCGACTTCTGATATTCAGATCGAGTTCTAGGTCAAACTGGTTTGTTCGACTTTCAAGAAATTTGAGTTCTAGTAAGTTCAAGAACCGAGGTACCACTGTACATTGTTTTGCATCATGTACACAGTGCAGCCTTCTATCAGCAGAACCAGGATTAATTTTTTTTGAAGGCTGTGTAACTCCAAAGGTCAGTTTGATATACCTACTGGTTAATGTTAGAAAGCCAAGGTCAGAGCAATTGGACCTGCAAGTCACCCTGGGGACCGTTACGCACCCCGCCACGCTCCATGCTCAGCAGCACCCCCTGCAGGGAGCGGAGGTTGGAGCCTCCAGGGCAGATCTGCTTGTACAACTCCAGCGTGACAAGCACCTCCTCACGTGACACTTCAGCTTCCAGCACGATGCCGTTCTCATCTACACAAAGACAGGTAACCGGGTGAGGAGGATTCGGTATGAGGCTAATGTGGTGGTGGTGTGGACAGAGCCCCGGCCCGCCTCGAGTGTGTCCAACCTTCAGGGTCTCCAATGAGGTCACGGTTCTTGCGACTGTAGTTCATTCTGAAGACGAAAGCGTCCAGGATAAAAGCCACGATGATCGTCATGACAACCTGGAGGACATATAAGGTGACATGCTTGGCAAACACGTACTTACAGGTCATCTGAGGACAACAAAATCATTCAAGTCAAAAACACAACATTTTATCCTGTCTAGAATATGATGCATTTTCATTATGGGATACATAATAAGTAAGATTGTTGAAGAGCACTGCCGAATGTCCTTTAGGTCTTACATTTAGAATTTCATTTTTACCCAAAAATGCATGAGCTGAAATCGCTGGTGAAAATACTGCCAGCTGTTCGCTAACCCCTATGCCGACGAGAGAATAAGACGCTGATTAAAAGGGGAAAAAACACTTAGGAATACCTTGTATTAACTGAACCGCATAGAAACTAGTAACCAAAGAGTAAAACAGCCAGGAGCCAGCTGTACAAACTGGTGGTACAAGGTAAAAGCGCCTCACCATGGTGACGATGTAAAAGGTCATGAAATAAAGGCGACTCCAGTGGCTGGTCTGTGAGGTCACTCCTTCCTAACGGGAAGGGGGGGGAGCATTATCACAGCGCCATCCGCAATGCATCAATTACAGAACCCTACTGATAACAAGTCATGTAAATACCATGCCAGAATCTATAAGTACATCACCACACATTTACCACAAACTAGCAGATCTATTCAAATTGCCAGAAGGTGGGCATATCTTTATATGACTGAGTTTCTTTCACTTACCATTGTAATATACCAGTTGTTGACCACAGTCAGCTCAAACAATGTTACTGAAAAGAAAGCCAGAAAGAATTTCACAGGCTGACTTACAGTAGTAGAATGCTGTTACTAATTTTGCAATTGCTTCAAAGTAAAACATCAGGCACAGTGTAAACACCAGGCACTGTGTAGAACTAGTTTCCATGGGTGACCTTTCAATGGAACAAAATGTCAGCCACTTTGACTCTCCGTGTGCTTGCATGGCCCCCAAAATATCAGCTTGGTGTTTTGTGTGCATGCCTGAGCAGGGCATGTGTGTCTTTGAAGGTTTACCAAAGCTACTGAGGATGTTGTTGAAGTTGTTGAGATAGTAGTAGCCCTCATCCAGGACCGTGTGGTTGCCCACAGTGATGTTGATCTTCTTATAGGAGTTGGCCACTGTGCTGGTGCTGGGGAGTGGGATGTCATGTCACAAACCCAAGTCACATGTCATGAGTCACATGTCACAAACCCACGATCAGCAACCAACACAATACACTGATGGAAAATTCACAAGAGACATGCAACAAACTCCTGTGGAAAGTCAACGTTTCCCTACTTTGTGAAACTCACTGTTGTTTCCTCTGACAAGGTTTTGGTGATACGAACAAAACAGATGAAAGAAGAAGCATTTAGCCTCCTACAGGTTTGACTAAGAGTTACGAGGTTCCTCGCAAGGAACTTGCACAGCGGCATACTTGCAGCAGTTGGGGTACACCACGTCAGCGAAGAACTCCATCCCGACGATGGCAAAGGAGTAGTAGAAGATGATGAGAGTCAGTCCTAAGCTGGGGGGGGTTGGAACACAAATGAGAATCTCTTACAGTCGTGGCTGACAGACTTACAAGAAATGCTAGTGGCACACAGGTCGTCAAAGCTTAAAACACTGAACACTAGTGAGACTCTTATTGGCATAAGGACACTGATACCAAAGGCAGAAACAGCTGCAGTGCACCAATCAGGTTGATGGTTGGGGGGGGGGGGGCTGGGCTACCTGGCCATCCTGGGGAAGAGCTCGAACATGGTGTCCAGCACATTGCGGTACCGCTGCTTGATCTTGAACAACCTATGAAAAAACATTTTAGGTGAGCACCTGAAAATGGTCTTTGCAGCTCAAATCTACAGTATCTAACCATGGGAGAGTACCAAGCTTTGACAGCGGCTCCGGGTGGGATTACGAAGACCAGTCAATGACAGCCCGGTTTTAACCAACAAGAACCAATCAGTGCCTGGCATCCATGGATAACTCCATTCACTAGTCATCCCTCCACACAGAGCAGGAAGCCAGATAAACTGGGGTGTTGATGCCAGCGTCCCTCGCTTTCACCCACCGCAGCAGCTGCAGGGGTCGCAGCACCACGATGAAGTAGAAGGGCTCCATGTCGAAGGCCAAGGCCATGAGGCCCAGGAAAGCGAAGAGGGTGACTGAGAAATCAAACCTGCGGGGAGAGAAGCAGAGACACACTGCGCTACTATAGTCCTGATGGCCTGCGGAGCATTTCCCCAGTCTCCTGAACACCTAAAATAACAGAGGTACTCACAGGTGCCAGCCTGAGCTGAAATATTCCATGGGACCCAGGCCTGTGATTTTCAGCAGTATTTCCACTGCATAAACTACATAAAAGGGACATAAGGTACGTTAAGACTGTGTATGGAGTATGGTAAAGTGATGCCCTCTGCTGACCAACCCTGGAACCATCCATGGCAAATGCAAAACAGAATGTCAGTTGTTCTCATTGACCCTGACTGCAATGCAAAGGCCATAAAAAAGAGCAAATGCTTCTTTTAAAAAAAAATAAATAAATAAAATAAAAAAAAATCAGGGGGCACACAAGCCTTAGATATAGTGAGATGATCTGCTTATGCACGTCAGCATTAGTGCAATAAAACCATTAACTGGTGACAGTACTACATCAACTGAAACTCTTGCATTATGCTCGCATAATACGTTACATCACTGGAAAAGGGTCTTTTGACTTACTGGTAAGGAAGACTATGTAGCTCCAAGGTACCTGCTGGGATAGGGTGAACACACCTACAGAGCAAAGGAAGCCAGTCACGTATAAGAAGATACACAGAGCAAAGACACAGAGGCAGAGACGCCACACAGTACCAGAGGAAGCCTTACTGTTGGATATGTACGTGTCCACCAAGATCCACACGCCGTTCACCGCAACGACAAAATCTTTGGAGAGGAATAAAAACCCTTTATGTTTAAGGTGCTTCTTCACACCAACCCCAACGAAAGTACCAGCTCGCTAGACAGGAGAAATTCTTGTATCTCCTGGTTGGCCGATAACCTTCCTGGCCTTATTCCAGCTCAGTGAGTATGCTGGCTAAGCTCAGAGCAGGGAGAAGCAGGGAGCTGGCTCTTAGAGGACTGAAAGTCCAGGCCCACATCTAAACAAACAAAGCACTTACACATGGTGTACTGGAATGGTTTGGACTTCACCAGCATATTAATGCCTGCAAGAGGAATTATTCATTATTAATGGAGGTAACCATAATGCTCATCCTTGCATGCATGATTTATGATATTTTTACAAATTGATGATTATTCAGTCGAGTTCCACCAGGATGCAAGCTAAAAAAATAATAATAAAATTAAATATTTTGAATTCAAGCGCATAATGCAGCCAACTTCACAGCAGCAATATAATTAAAACTGGCAGCCGGTGTGTAACCTGCGTTTCACAGATACTGCTATTATGGAAGCTTAATTTCCACCATTTTACAGGACAACATAGCAGAATTAATATCGTGTGTGGACCTCCTGCACCCTGTTCAAGGATACAAGGACTCAAAGATTTTGTCATAAACAAGGTACATGAAGTCAGATTATAACCTGCAGTGAAATGAAAGCTGGTCAATTCCACCGTAATAGTGGAAAAAATAGTGGAAGTAGTACTGACATAAAAAGTAACAATATAATAATTAGATGATACATAAGGAACAGAAAGTTATACTGAAACTAGCACCTGTACTATCCATCCACCATCTATTTCCATTCGTACCACCAAAGTTCCTGGGCATTATGAGGCTAAGTTCACTCATTGGCCACTTTATTAGCTACACCTTGATAGAACCAGGTTGGTCCCCCTTTCGCCTTCAGATCTGCCTTAGTCCTTCTCCACCCTTCAGCCATCAACAAGGCTTCAGCAAGCAGTTGAACAGGTGTACCTAACAAAGTGACCAGTGAGTATATGTGGTGTATATATTCCACACCCTCAACACAGAACTCAGAGTTTTTCTGTAGCTTCATAACATGTGATAAGAACACACTGCTTAAAAATGAAACACTTTGTTCCAACGCAAAACAAGTAAACGCTGTGCATTTTTAATGCACAGATGACACAAAAGGTACCATTTTTTATATTGGATACACAGCTCATGTTACCTTTGAAAATGAGGAAAGTGGTGTGTGGAAGGTCATCAAACCAGTGCTCCCCGCTCCGCCGTGGCTGTGAGGCAGACACACACACACACACAGGTCAGCACCCGAGAGCACAAGAGAACCAATCAGAGCTCTGAAAGCAAACATTATCCTACCTTCCACTTTAAGCCAATGACTTCATAGAAGTTGTAAAATTCCTCCAGGCTGCAATAAAAGAGCACAGCGTAAGGTGGATGGCCACAGTTAGAATGAAAGCAGAACACCAGACACATTTCAAAATGTGTCTGTATGTCCCCTGTGTTACAGGTAGGGGGCGATGTACCTGAGCGTGGAGGAGTCTCCGTGACTGAGGGCTTTGAATGTGAGGAAGCGGTCGCGGGCGCTCATCCGTGGCCGGTAGAAGCGCATCAAACCGTCAAACTGCTTAAGCGACACCCCGTTGGGCCTCTGCAACGGCGAGCCATCAATCTGAATTAGCACTGAGATTATGACTGACAGCCACGTTAGACCGCAAGGCTCTAGGGGATGATGTGCGGCTGGAAACCTGCATCTTCACAATGAATTTACTGTGAGTTTATGTGGGTAGCTGCTCGGCATGACAATAAATCAGGAAGAGCATTTCCTCACCATTTGTTTTATAGCAGATAAAAACCAAGAGAATGAATGCCACTCATCTAAAACTGAGAAAACGAGCCTGTGGGCTTTTCTGTTCAACTGCGGATTAGCTGAAGGCCACCGGGCTGAAACAGGGCCCCACCTGGCTAACAGACACTGATGATAACAGACAGTTGGTACTCACTTGTTTGCTGACCAGAAGCTGGAAGGCGTGCTCTATGGCTGACCTCTTGTGCAGCAGCAGCGATTTGAATTTCATCTTCTCCACGTCGTTGAAGGTGTCAAACACCACGGCTAGGAGCTAAAAGACCAGGAGATGTACGCAGTGTTCAAAATACACAGTGAGAAGATATTAATTCTCTAAATCAGCATTTCCCAGGGACCCACAGAGTGTCCAAAGGACCTGGGAGGGTGCAAAAATGTGGACCATCTGGTAGGGTGCTGGAAGGGAGCAAAAACATGAACCAACTGTGGGTCCCCAAGGACCGCATTGGGAAACACTGCTCTCAATTAATGTATCCAGCCTGGAAGACTCCAAAAGACACCCACCAGGTTCATGATGAAATATAGCTCAATGGACAAGTAGACGATGAAGAACACACAGGACCACCGGTTTTTGGAGTATGCTGGCATCATCACGTCTGGAAAGCTGAAGGAAGGTCCAATGGAGAAGGTCAGAGTTAAACCCAGCCTTAAAGCGACCATACAGTCCTATATCATCCAGCATAAGACACAAACTATGACATGCACCAAATTCCACGTTAAGGATAAAAACGGCTAAGGCTGCCTGGTGAAATGCAAAGTAAACAAACAGACGGTACTCACTTTGCCGTCGTCAAGAGGACGAACAGGCTCACGATGCTGTTTTCCAGCGAATTGAAATACTACGGACAGAATTGGACCTGTTAAAGGTTCCGCAGACAACCTCTAAAAAATAGTAGACCAAAAAAAATGGTGTCTCTTACCGGATCTGCCTTATTCTGAGAAAACAAATAAAATCCTGTCAAGAAAAAGATAATTGTTTTAGGGAGTTAGGGTCAGGTGACCTTTTATACAGGGGGTGCAGATCGTGCGGGGGGCAGAGGGCTCACCAAGAATGGAGAAGATGAGCATGAAGAAGAGCAGCAGCAGCAGGATGTCGATGAAGGGAGGAAGGGACTGGAAGATCTGCCGCAGGTTCCTGAGGAGTAGACAGCTGGGGTTTAGCCACAGTGCCCCACGCAGGGGGGGCTCCATGCGGCCGTCACCCACCTGCGCACGGCTCCGCAGTACCGGCAGTCCACCAGGAAGATGGGACGGAGGGCCCGCGTGACCCGCAGGTGGGACATCTGCCGGACCAGCACTACAATGGCCTCCACGAACTGGAGGAAGAGCACGCAGGTCTGCGGGAGGGGGGACAGAGGAGCACAGGGGAGTCAGGACACCTGGGCCCAGTCTGGGAGCCTAACCAGGGGAGCAGCAGGGTCATGGATACCCTGGGACATTCAGGGTAGGTGTCAAATTATCACCCATCACATACATTACAGGGCTGTTCTGTATTACAGAATAAAATGCCATCTTCTAGACTGACTCATATTTTCGAACACATCCCCACCCCCTTCTATACAAATTTTATCGTGGTAACCACACATTCAGAGTAAAATGAGGGGTGCCTATGCCAAAAGTGTGGCTTTCATTTCTACAGAAAGGACGCACTTCCCCCCACAAAGCTGCCAGTGACTCTGAAGGCCCAGCTGTGCTCGAGTGCTAACAGAGTAATAAAGTCCCGCATCCATCACTCACAGTATCACCCACATACTAGCTCTGCACTTGCTGGTCACACAGTCTATATATTGTCTTTGCAAAGCACAGCTAATACATTGTCTAGTAAGCTTTCTTTATCTGTTCAAGACAAAGTACGGAGACACACAGATGGACTGTGTTCACAGCTGTCCCACACATGCAGCCTCTCTGACTGGACATACTATCCTGCAGAAGTAAGTAAAATTTACAGTGAAGTATCACGGGGGGGCGGTCCACATGTCTACCTTCACCATGGTCCTTCTGTGGCGAATGAAGGTGTGGAGGCCCAGCCAGCGCATCTTCATGCAGAGCTCGAAAGCCACCATGGCCAGGGCCAGCAGCTCGAGGGGAGCGTGGACCTGCAGGCGCAGGGCATCAGAGCAGGACATCCAGCACACAAACGTCACAGCACCCCCTGCCCCGCCCCCCACCACCCTGGGTGCCAGCTATATGACCCTTCCTGGTCACCAAGGCAGGCAGCTTCGCGACAGAGCATCATCCAAATGATATTTTCACATTCATAGTAGTCAACAGACAGGGTAATTATTTGTAGCAAAGAAAGGATAGCATCACGATGCTAACAATCCTACTTGGGGCCTATGAAGCCCGAAGGGACCATAGCGACTGTGCTGAGCTAACGTGCTTTACACAGGGTGGCTTAACCAAGTTGTCGCACTGCATGCTCATGCAGCTAGTGCCAGTTTATGGGGAATGCTGCTGACGCGGAGGATCTAAGGGGCGGTACGCACGTAGACGTCTAGCCGCAGGGAGGGTACCGCCGGCGCCTCGCACATCGATAGCACCATGAGGAGCAGCCCCGTCATCAGCTCCATCATGTAGAAGCCGTGATTGTGGGCGAACAGGTAGGCTGTCAGCGCCTTGGGGTTCCGAGGATGCGTGAAGAACTTGTCGTTGTTCTTGCCTTCCTGCAAAAGGAAGACTATCCTTAGGACAGTCAGACACACAGCGTCCAGCCACACTCCTAACATGTACGGGCTCCCAGCTTGAGCTGGGCTGCTCTGGGCTCATCCATTACTGGTCCCAGTCCCCAGGCGATGTGCCGTCTGAGTTACAAGCTTAATTCTTATTTAGTAAAGTAATCCTGAGAACAGTAAGTTACCTCACCTGGCCTTTTGGGCATTAACCCTCTGGGGTCTAGGGGTAGGGAACACACATTCACTGAATGGGGCATGGTCACACATTCCATTCAATATCATATACTTAATTCATAGCAAATAAATTCTTTCTTATATATTTGTTTTGGCATTAAACACATCTTAATCTTAATTAGTGTACTTTGTAAATATGTCAGATTTATGTGAAGTTTGTAATTTAACATCGAAGTATAGACATTGCAAAATGCAGTTTGGAACACTCAGAGAAACATCTGCCGATTTAACCTAATTTTAAAAGCTTTAATACTTCCGACAATGGACGTTTTGCATTTTTTTTAATGTTTCTATAATAAGATTTCAGCGAGTTATGAACTGAAATCCACGAGAAAGATAGGCGGCATTGCCGAAGATGCTGCCGACTCCAGAGGGTTAAGCAGCTGCTAATTAGCGACGAAGTGTAAGTCTATATACAGTCTACAGCCCTGAGGTTCTGGGAGGGTCTAAGGAGGACCTAAGAAGCTTTCTCACCTGCAGGTAGATGGCAGCTTCCTGGTAATTCATCTCCCAGTTCTGCCGCAGGCCAGCAGACTGGGACCGGCATTCCGGCGGTCCTGGGGTGGGGGTGACCATGTTGTTGACAACGTCGTAGCCTCCGCCATCTGCACGGGAACAGAGATTTCGGGGTGGTCAGTGGCCCAGGCGCACAGACAACGCCACCATTCAAAATGAAGGCAATTGCTTTACCCAATGCAAATTAATAAGCCCAAATTGAACATTTATGCTGCAAGGTTAGCTCCGATGCATTTCATGGAAACCACTGAGCAAAAACAAGACAAAATAAGCGGCCTTGTGACGAAAGGACACCTCACACACTGATAAAGCTTAGAAATCGCTGTTCGCTGACGTCGGCTAGTCAAAACAACAGAACACAAGCAAGTAGAATCCCATCATCTGCAGACATTTCAGTGAGAGGGCTTAATTATATCAGGAGAAAAGATGACCAAGCACTCATTTTGGGTGGAGAGTTTTTACTTTCGTGGTCGACATACCCAGAGAACCTACAACCAAGCAGTAAGAGGAGGTCACTAATGGGACCTCCTGGAACGTGCCCTGGTCCACGATCGCAATATCAGCATGGCCTTCCTGCATCGCCAGGACCTTCTGTGTAATCGTCACCACGCTGCCGTTAAAGTACAGCCAATCCAGAATTATTGTCCCTCAAAAAGGCATCAAAACGAGGAAAAATACTGCTTAAACATCCACTCTTTCTTAGTCCCACGCACACCTTGAAATGAATCCAAATCCTCATGACTAGTTGACTGGAATAGAGGGCACCTCCTCAGTCAAAGAGGCACCTCCAAGATAAAACCTGGATCCAGCGCAGTGTGCAAAAGGGAGGAGGTTAATATTCCATATTAATATTCCACATGGTGTGTGAATCCTCAGGTGTTCTGGGCATTTGGTGCCACTCGCTGACTGGTGAGTCTCTGCCGGGCGCTCAATATGAAGGCTGTCTCTGGTTTAAATGTCTGCCTTTCGCTTCCCCCATTACTCTGGGGAGGGGGGGGTAATGACCCTCTTCAGTTTATTTCCTCCCTTTCCAGCCAGGCAGCTTTCCAGAGGGCTTATTCCTGTAGCTGGTTAACCTTTAACGAGAAGCGCCATCTTGGTTACAGCCTGCCAATGCCACTAGACTGCACCGGGACACTGCGATTAGGCACGACTTCACTGGATCAGTCCAGCGGACGGGTCTGTGGTGTCCCTCCAAAGCCCAGATGGAAACACAAAACAGGAGGCACAGCACACCAGTCAGTTTCAGTTCCCGTGACAAAAGGCCATAAAAAAATGAAATAGAAACAAAAAAAGAGCCCCGGAAATAATTTTGGGATGAGCTTTAAACTTGTTCCCTTGAAAAAAAAATAAAGTTACCCAAAATGTGTTCAAGGCAGATCCTCAGCCTAAAGCGATTACATTAAAGTCACAGAAATGCATGTAGTCAAAGACGTCTTTCCACATGCAAAGGATCACTCATGAAAGATGCCCAAATCCAGACAGGCGGGGCCAAATTTTAAAAATTTCAGCGATGAAATAATGTGATGAGTCAAACCGCATAATACTGGTAAGGCTTGATCTGTACGGCAAAACAGAGTGAGAACGCCCAGAAGATCCGAATATGAAGGGTGGGGACTCAAAATTCCAGGGCAAGTCCCTGATTCCCTTCCCGTCCCGCCTTAAATTTCCAAACACATCGCCAGCAACGTGTCTGACGACACACAAAGGCAAATTCGGCTTCGAACAACCCCCATTTTGTTCTGTGGTTACATAAGACGACACCAAAAGTTCTTGACCATTTGCTTCGCTCTTTCGCCCCTTGGTGCCATGTGATCTTAGGGGGCTGGCACCGTAGTGGGATTCTCTCTGAAGGAGTACAACCAATCCTGCCTAACTTTCACCCCACTTAAAGGTTAACTTTTCTAAACGTGCTGCCTGTCCCACAGTCGAGGGGACTGTAAACAAAGAGCCCTGCAGCTTACAGTGTTTGTGCACTGAAGAACAACTCTGCTTTTTTCTCTCTCAGTCAACAATACAGAGCATTCAGTCCAGAAAAGGGCCGCCGCTCACAGTGGGTCCGCTGGCTGAGACTCCATGGGGGGCTGATAGACAAATCAAAATCGAATCAGCTGGGCCATTTTCTGAGGCAAGTAACCGTTCAGAGTCCACTTTGTTGACCCTTCTACTGTCTGCTATGCATGGCACCCTTCGAGGCATCTCTAGCCAATAAAAAGCTGGTTGAAACTGTCGTTCCCTGCTCCTTTCAACCGAGAGATAATCCAACAAGTGAACGAGGCACATGCCACACAGACAGAGGCCGGAATCCACACAGCGCACTCACATCCAATGGGGCCCACTGCAGCGTGGGTGGGGGGAGGGGGTGCTGCATCAGTTACACTGCTGATGGGGCAGTTTCTAGCAACCGGAGCAGTACAAAAGCTGAAAGATTAATGACAGGGACCAACGAACAAGTGGACTTCAGCCTGCCGTGTCCTTCACCCTTTAAAAAATCTCGCATAGCTCGTCACGCAAGTGGAGGGAACCTCAGCTGCACGTCTCCAACAGTAGATATTGCAGAAGGCCGAAACCTAATTATCAGAAATTAAACATCACCGTTTACATCCCTAGTAGGCAATCATTTTTCACATGTGAAAGCACCTCACAATCACAGAAATTCATGCAAGAAAACATGAAAACAAGCCTGAAGCTAAAAAATGTTAGCAAATACAATTTTACATTTTTATGCACTTTTAATATCTGCAGCAATTAGGTCAGATGAAGTGCAATGAAAAAGCAAAATTAAAAGTTACCACCTCTTGTTAATGACACAATGCTATTGTAACTACCATCCCACTACCATCAACTATAAGATCAAAATTAAGTGCTGTGGGGAATCCTTGGCTTCCTCTTTTTTAATCTCGTCCACACTTTATTTCCCTTATCTGGTTCAGTTGATTTATATTGGTCATCACTGTGTTCGGTCAGTCACATGTTCTGCTGCCCTGAATAGACCAAACGAGATGTGAGGAGGAACGCTACCCTGCAGGGCTTCACAAGGCTACATCAGAAATGTCAGTACAGGACGTATCATTGCACAAAGCGTCCCATGCTATCAGCTTCATATCAATGTGCAAAAAAAGACAAGACCATCTGCATCAAAATCATGGAGACACGCAGGATGCACATTTTCAATGCAAACATTCTTTATGACATATTAGGTACAACTTTGAATAAAAACAGGGGCTTGAATCATGGGCTAATTTACAGCCAAGACCCAGTCTTTGCATAGTCTTACACCGCCCTCATGAAAACAGCACCATGACAGTATCTGCATGTCACATGACACTAAAACCTGCTGGACCTTCAGTCACATGTAAATGCACCACACTAAACACAAGCAGCTGCCTTTCAAAAAAAAAACTACTTCCCCTTTTTATTAAATGGGTGGTTTATTCTCTGGAAGGAGTACTAGTCAACTAGCAACATGTCTTAAACCTAGTTTACTTGGACAACTAACTAGGTTCTTTTAATAATCAATCAGTCCATCCATTCTCATGATGAGTTTGGAGTCTATCCCAGGAAGTACAGGGAACAATACCAAGGGACAAGACAGTATGCCAGTCACTTACAGGGCAGCCACTCTGGACAACTGAGAGACACCAAACTATTTAACCACATGTCTTAGGCCTGTGAGAAGAAACACGTGTCAGCATGGAGGAGCAAATGGCACGGACGCTGCACACCAGGACAGGAAGTGACTCACTAACCCTGGAAGCGTGAGGCTGTGGTACTAACCACTGAGCCACTGCACCACACCCCCCTGTTTAGGAGATTTAGCATAAGGAAGAAGAGAACTGAAAGCAACCTTTACTGACTGTCCCGACAACAAACGATGTCAAACAGAAAACTGGTTCCTTGAAAACGCACACAGGACAATCCATAAGCGGTGTCTGAGAACTGTAAAAAAAATAAAAAATAAAAACAGCAAGGTTGCAATTATTGCTATTTTTACTGTTACTGTCATTATTATGTGGTACTGTAATTGTAGTGTGTTCTTTGCCTTTGTAATTCAACTTTCAAAATAAAAATTAAATGTTAATTACAAAAAAATGGGTGTTGAACAAGATCATAGGGCTGTGTTCATGCACTACGACGACAGAGCAGTCTGGGAGGGTTGGTCTCCGGAGACCAATGCCAAGTGTGCTTGGAAGATTTTCTTGATTAATTCAGGATTCATCCGCTGCCAATTTTAGCAGCTACCCTTGCTAAGTAGAGGATGTTAGGTCACATGGAGATATTTACAGTAACATTTAATTACCACTCAGTCAATACTTTTCAAATACAGATTTCGAAAAGGTTTTTTATGTAAAACCGTGGACCATACCATTTTAACCACCTCGGCGCTAGAAGCAGCCAGTCGGTTGCGTCATTCATTCTCATTGAGTGACCTGTTCATTG
>JAODJW010000117.1:4273426-4291867 GCA_026777045.1 Hyperopisus bebe
TTTTCTTGAGTCTGTTTGCTCATGCAAAATGAAATGTGATTAATATAGATTAAAAATGAATGATATTTAATCGTAATCACAGCAACCCTGTTATTAATCTGATTAAAGATTTTAATTGCTTGACAGCATTAGTATGTATATTACACACTCACCTTCCCCTAGTGTCTGGTATTATTAATTTATGTCTTTGCTTTGTATCCCTGGTACAGTTTTTCTCGATTGCTTTGGAATATTTCTCTAATGACAATTAGCATTTGCAAAACAACAAGTGTAATCCCCACACCATAATGTCACTTAATTTCTCATTGCTTCACACAAATTTCCAATTGTTTTAGCACAAGTATGCAAATGGTTGGCACAATTTTCTGTTGCTTCCTATTGGTTGCTTCCTATTGGTCAAAATAGATTATGTATTTTCCCATTGTGATATATGTGTGTGATAATTGTGTCACCACTTACAAAACAGTTAACCAAGCTTTCAAAATAATTTAAAAATACATTCCATTAATTGCAGTGATATGTTGTCTTTAATTCCCACAGTACATGATTCCGTTGTTCTTGTATTGCCATTCTGCTGTTTTGTGTCATACGGTTTTGTGTGACTCTTCTGTTTGCTGTTGTACTGTGTTTTGAGATTTGAAGAAGTTACAAGTGCTTTCCTCTCGCCAGTAAACTTTACATACATGTAGAGCCTAGCAATGTTGATCCTGGTGTCGTTGACATTAATAAGTATCAGTTACCTAAAGAAAAATGATCAGTCAGTGACAGTGAGAAAGTGAAAACCGAATATCATTCAGAATTGTGGAGCTGAGGAGCAGCAGACTTACACTGACATACTGACAATATATCTAAGCATTTTGACTTTCATGGTTAAAACTATGCTGATTGTACTCCTCATTTTGGTGGTCAAAATTCATTGGTGGAGTTATTTGCTTTTGAGACATGAATTACTTGTTTTGGGTAAGTTACAGGCTTTTGCAGCAAAACCATAGTGTGCTATATGCATGAACTGTTTTGAGAAATGCTCTTCTAGTCTTGAGAATGTTAAGCATGTTTCATGAAATGTGCCAAAGCAATTGAGAAAATCTGCAGAACCAGTTATTTGCCAAAAGTATTGCCGTAAGTCTCTGATCTCAGCTTTGGGGTCAGTAATAGAAACCTAGCAGCACTGAGTTATGTTGAATTGACATTGTTAAGTTATAAAACCGATGAAGTTACACAGGTTTGACATTATGTTATGCTATTTCCAGCTGTGGTAAGACAACAGCCGGAGGAAAGCAGCTTATTCAATATTGTTCACCAGGCATGAATTCCACAGTAATCTCCCCAGAGATGGCCCCGCAGATGACTTCCATCATTAGTCTGGCCTGCAGATTACTTTCTTCTACCTTTAGAACTTCCTGTCTCCAGTAAAACTACTTCTGCTCACCACCCGTCAATCTGCCTTTCTGTTCTCACAGCCGCCTCAGGAATTGCTCTGACCAGTGGCTGTGCAACATCCCGACACTGCCAACAGCAGGAGCTTCCAGGCATGCGAATCTACTGCTGTGATTCGGACCTCTGCAACGGCGCCCCCTACAGGCACGGGGGCACACTGCACTGTCTGTGCACGGTTCTTGGCTTGCTGTTGCTGTGGCTGCAGCAGTGAGACTATTGCTGGCTGACTAAAGTGTGCGTGAAAAATAGTCAGGTCACCACTACTCTACTGTCGCCCACTGTGCTCCACCATGTAATCAAAAAGTTATTAATAACAAATACTAGTCAACAATACATTTGTACTTTTCTCTGTTTATATGCGGTCTGCTTATAATTGTTTGCCTAAAAGATCTCCAGATATCAATCTGAAAATCAAGAATAAGAGCAATGATCTATCTATTAAAGCATCACAGTTTTTCTCGATTGCTTTGGAGCATTTCCCAAATGACAGTTAACATTTGCAAAAGAACAAGCTTAATCCCCAACACTATGATGTCACCTTTGCACAGCAGAACATCATGTCTCATTGTTTCACACATATTTCCAAATGTTCTGGTGCATGTATGCAATTGGTTTTGTACAATTGTCATCATTTGGCACAATTTTCAGTTGCTTTAGTCTTGTTGGTTGAAATAGATTATGTAGTTTCCCATTGTGATAATCATGCACCCAAAACTATATATGTATGTGATCACCGTGTTAGTCACCACATGCAAAAGAGTTAACCAAGCTTTTAAAGTAATTTAAAAATATATTCCATAAATTGCAGCAATTTGACATTGTTGTGTTTTTGGTTGCAGCAGCACCGGATTTTATCATCTTTTGTTCATGTATTGCCATTTTGCTGTTTGACTATGTGACTGATTTGTTTACTATTGTATTGTGTTTTGACAATATATTTAAGCATTATGACTCTCATGGTTAAAACAATTGTACTTTTTATTTTGGTGGCACTGACTGATCCATAAATAGAATTATTTACTTTTGAGACACGAGTTATTTTTCTTGGGTAAGTTACAACCTTTTGCAGCTAAACCATAGTGTTGTGCTATATGCATGAACTGTTTTGAGAAATGCTCTAATAGCCCTGAGAATGTTAAGTATGTTTCATGAAATGTGGCAAAGCAATCAAAACTGTAAACATTATCCATCTAATACCGGTTTTCATAGTTTTTAGTGAATGAAGATCATCATCATCTTTATGCAGCTTGATAACACTGGTGAGCATTGCAGTGGCTACAGACATTAGCATGTTCTGGGTGATCTCCAGATCTTCCCAAGCCATTTGGGAGATATAATCCCCCCAGTGTGTCTTGGGTATGCCATGCCCCCCAGCCACCTGCTGGGACATACCCTGAACAGCTTGCTTGGGAGTCGACCAGGTGGGATCCCGATAAGATGCCCAGACTGCCTCAGCTCCTCCGGATGTTTCCTTCGAACCTCCAAACCCCTCGGCCCAGCAGTAGGGAAACCACGTTTCAGCTGCTTATACTCGTGACCTTGTTCTTTTGATCTCTATGCACAGTTCATGCCCATTGGTGAGGATCTGGGTGCAGACTGACTGGTGAACCACAGCATTTGTCTTTTAACTTTGCTCCCGCTTCACCACCATGGACCCACTCAGTCCCTGAAAAATTGCAGCCACCAAACTCATCCGCCTGTCATCCTATTACTGGCACTTGTGAACGCCATCACGGTGTCTTCACTAACACCCAACTCTCATTTCTAGCATTTGTGAACACCTGACTCTCCCCGTTACCTGAAAGGAGCAATCACACCATTCCCGGAAAAGCACTATGGCCTCAGATCTGGAAGTGCTGAATTCCATCCCTGCCACTTTACACTAGGCCCTGAAGCACTCAAGTACATGCTGTAGGTCCTGGTCAAAGAAAGCCAGAAGTGTAACATCATCTGTAGCTCCCCACAGCAGATGCTCTTCTGGCCACAGTTGAGCCTTGATATCCTGTCCATAAAAATCTCAAAAGAGGAGTGCAGTTTGCTTGTGTTTGGGGCAGTTCACCCCAAAACTAAAAAAAAGGTATCATATCACTGAGCAGAAGATCTCGCCAGGGTGCTCGTACTCGTATCTTCTGCTCAGTGATACGATTGGTGTGTGGAGTTCAGTATGAGAAAACAGTCCCTACATTAAACTGCTCACCACAAAATCTATGGATTATCTTCAATAACTGGGTCATGGTATCTGGTAAGAGACATTGCTGTTGAATTTTTCAAATATTTTTTTTTTTTTGGGTGCTTTAAACACCGCAGAAAGAATGCCATTCACTCCCATTATATTTGAGAGAAACCCGACATTTCCACGTCCAATATCTCCAAAACTAAGCCATTTCCAGGAAAACATATGGATAGATAGCACAGAAGTCCCACTGAAGTCCTATATCTTTTATCAGTTTTGGGGTGAATTGCCCCTGTAATGTTTGTTCATGTTTGTTAGGACTCCACTAGTACCTTATCAATATTTACTTTAAAAATACTTAAGCAACCCTGGAAGATGCATACAACAGTTTGACATGGCACCTCTTATTTGCAAAGAAAGTAAATAAACCTAAGTGTGCAGCTGGCTGAAGGGTGGGGGCACGGAAAGCGGGGCGTGGGGGGCTTGGGGGTCATTCTCCCGAACAGCAGACTTTGTTTCTTTATTAGCCAGGCCTGCATGTGCCCCGCACATGGAAACACAAGCCTCCATTGATCAAAGTGTGTCTGATATGCTTTTTTCCTTTTTTTTGTGAACTAGTAATTTATGTGCTGTGAGGGCTTGTGTTTTGGTTGGGTAGTAAAAACTGGGAATGGCTTTATGGCGTCTCTCTGCCTTTTTAATGCATGTAGCGTTTTCTTGAAACCATTTTCGACGTGACCAATTAATATGAGGTCCAGCAAAGGGGAAAATGGTCATTAGGACACAGAAGAAAGGCGGTTATGCAGTATAGAATGGGCATTGAGTGGTAGTCCACATTTTTATTCAGCAAAATTAATGTTCCTGTGGGAGAGGTAAGGACTGTTTGAATCTAGGGCACAATGGGATGACTTGGTTATTTCTTCTCACTAGAAAAAGTATAAAAATAGCATATTTAACTCTGTGATGCAAAACCCTGCTACCCTGATTTTAAAGATCAGCAGGAGGTAACTCAGGTCAGGTAGAGATCAAGAGATCAAACCGCCAGTGCATGAAGATTACTGATTACTGGCTGAATACACAGCTGGGGGTGCAGTCAGCCTTCAGATCTGCCGGAGGAAGGGGCCAAATGCTCTGACTACAGCAGCAATGAAATATCACAAAAGCAGAAAGCGGACCACAAGCTAATAACTCAATCAAGAAATGTATAGATCAGTCAGTAACACTTAAAGCAGTCATCATAATGCACTATAGGTACCTTCATAATGCATTACAATACATTATGAAGGTACTTATAGTGTATTATGAAACTTCATAGAGCATTCATAATGCATAATAAACATGGCTATTATGTTATGCCTTTATATAAATCGTGATAGCTGTGTTTATATATAATAAATATATATAATATTATATATAATACTTTATGAATACATTATAATGCAATACAAAGGGGTTCATCATCCATTATACATGAGTGCTTTAAGAAAAGTGTTACCAATCAGTCTACCTGCCATATTCAGGTAGAATCTGAAGAGCCACTTACAGATTTTTGTGAAATGTAGTTTCCTGTTTATTTAACACAAATGTTTACTTACGTCCTGAGCAGGATGCTTCCTGTCTTGTACTTTCAGAGCATTCTGGGATAGGCCCTGTACTAGATAAGCAGTTATGGAGGATTTACGGATGGACAGATGGATGGATGAGTGGATGGATGAGTGGCATTTAGCAGCAGTGAAGTGCAGAGCTTACAATCTCACTCTTTTCCGCCGAACTGGAGCTGCCACGTGTTCAGCAATTTACTTGAGCAATTTGTGCTCCAGCAATCCGGCAAGGCAATCGAGAGCACTGCCATTTTCTGCAGCAATCGAGGCCCCAGCGAATCGCAGGCTTTCATGTTGCATCTTCTGTGGATTTCGGCCTTTCATGTTCTGAAAAAACTGACAGGTGTTCAGCAGCAAATGGAACAGGAGGCTTTTGGCATTAGATTCAGAGCCTTTAAAGCAGTGCTGGCCTTGGAACGGCAGACATAAGGTGCTGGGCTCTGTTTCCTGTCTGAACAGCCTCTGTACCGCAATTGGCTGAAAGACAGCAGGAGTTCTCAAGCGAAAGATTTATAACACACCCATATGATGTGCTTTTAGGTGTGCTACCCAGGGCTGCATCAGTAAGATCATCTCCCCAGTGCACCCCTCCTGTCTTTAAGTCATGTCCAGTTTTCTCCTTGGTAAAATCCATCTACATAGACTGCCTCCTGTCTCACCACCACCCATAGCTTGGGGTTTGTTAGGCTTTTCCTTATCTATTATGGGATAGATGCCCAGTATGGCAGCCTTGGGCACTGTCAAACCCTATACGCTGATTTTACGTGGCTGCCATTTTGAATTGGAAAGCAAGGCTGAGGTGGGAGTTGCCTCATGTTGAAACCTGGAAGTAACATTACAGTCAAACAATAATGGCTTGTAGACAAGACTCACTTATCCAAGTCTGTGGTATTTTTAATATCACATTTGCTGTGTTCCACTCTAAAAACCGTCCGTGTAGCAAACGTTAACTCAGTTACGTTCCGCCTATTATTTGGGGTGATTTCTCCATATTAATTCCCTAATTTTAAAATAACCCTAATTTTAAATAATAATAATAATAATAATAATAACAAACATTATGATTGCTGAACTCAACAGGCTGCACCTGTAGCAGTGAAGTGTGAACTGTGACACAATTAAATCATAAAACATAAACATAAGGATAAATCAAAACCAAATTTATGCCGAATACTAACTTTTGGGTGTCACAATATGCCCCCATTAATGTTTCATGGTGTTCTACAAATCTGCTTATCAAATTATGGATGGAAGTAAATGTCCATATAGTGACAAAAAGGCGGCATGTGGAGACATATTTCCGTTAGCTAATTACATAATTGGAATCATTTCTGTTGCTTATGGGAAACATACCTTGGACGATTTTGCTGGGCGTAAATATGCTGGTACGTTGGTACGTTTAAAGTCCTGAAATAAGGTCCAACATCTCTCTTTATTTTAGCAAACCCCTGGCAATGGGTTATTCGAAAATCAATCAAAACACAACGCTTGGTCACATTCTTGTCTTTGATACAGCCTGATACACAACAATATATCATAATAGCATCGGCACTCCTACAATACTTCTTGAATTCTTCCCACCTCAAGCTTATCTTCACACAGGAAATTTTCAAAATGGCAACCGGTGTGATATAAGGGGATATGGCTGCTAGCCGGCTGTGGCGGAGGGGGGTCACAGTGATTATCGCTATTCAATCCCAGCTGAGCTTCAGTCAGTCACAGGGGTGTAGTAACAGAATCAGCAGGTGTCGGGGAATAACGCCTCCCTTCCTCACCTGTATCTTTGCATGGCCCCACTTGTTTGATATGTGTTTTTCAGCACATGAACAGCCCTAAGCATAGACAAGATGGAGCCAGCCAACCAGGACCCCCTCCCCCCCAAAAAAAGTCAAAAGTCACGTCAAAGCATCTTTATTGTCATCTTCAGTGGTATCTTGCATAGAAATGGTCACACAAAAAGTGAAATTTCAGTCTTGTTGATCGTAGTACAACAAAAGCGTAATAAATGGAATATAAGTATATAGGATCTTTAATCATGACGCATTGAAATATGGACATAGGACATAAGACAGAAATATACAGTTGCGCAAATGAGAAGTCAAATTGAATGAGCAGGAATGAGCCAATGAGGAAGAGTGTGAGAGAGGAAGAGATGAAAGTGCTGATCTTACTGGCAGGTGGTGAAGGCACACCTACCTCTGACTACAGAAGGGGCCTGACACCCAGCTGCAAGTCACAGCTTTCTGGTGTCCTGTAGGGCCCTTAATTATTTAACCCTTTGAAGCTTGCTTTAGCTGCTCGCCAAGGACTCGCTTCATTTTCCTTTTGGTTAGATGGCGTTTGTGTGTTGCCCTCTGGCGCGGCATCTACAGGGTTCCTGCTGGAACATTTAACTGCTTTGAGCTGGTGAACCAAAGAAAGGCTTAATGTTCTGAGTTTATTACAGCATGTTATGGGAAAAACGTGTTACCATGCTGCATTTGTTAGCTGGGTTTGCTAGCATGATCACAAGTAGTGGGGTTTGCTATGCCTGTGCACCAGGGGCTGGGTTTTCCAACCCATGCAGGAGGAGTTGGATTTCCTAGCCTTTGCACGAGGGGGCAGGTATGCTAGCCTGTGCACAAGGAGTTGGGTTTATTTGCATGTGTACAAGAAGTTGGATTTACTAGCCTGTACACAAGGAGCCAGATTTCCTAGAGTGTGCATGAGGGGTTGGGTATGCTAGTATGTGCATGAGGAGCCAGGTTTCCTGGCGTGTGGCCATATTTGGGTTTGCAACCATGTTAACAAGGGGTCAGGTTTGCTAGCCTGTGCACAAGGAACTGGGGTGCTAGCCTGTGCATGAGGCGCTGGGTTTGCTTAGTCTGTGATTCATTACCCCCAGCAAGCACACGCTGGGGCCCTGAGCCCTAACCACTTAAGGGTCATGACCCCACCAAGCCCAGTTACCCCTCCCTCATCAAATCCCGTGGAGTGAAGTTTGTGCCATAACTGCACGCAGGTCCTCTCTGTATGTTACACATACAGTGACAGATTACAAGCTTGACAAACAACAGAGTTCTCAGCTCCCGCCTGCTGCTCACTGGATTCTGGCTCCTCAGTGATGAATGTTTAAGTCATGCTTTTCCCCTGAAGTGACCCCGAATTGCAATGAGTCATTTTTTAATTGTTAGCCTCAACAACATCAAACTTTCTAAACATTTGATACCAGGTTTGTTTACTGAACATTACCCTTAACTGATGTACATATTATACTGAATATAATATTTGTTATGAACAATCCATCCATTGTTTGCTGTCCTAGAATGATCTATAAGATAAATTTCAGATTTCCCTCCTTTCTGCTTCAGTTACAGAGGGTGCACATGCAGCGACACTCATGGCTTTGCATAAACGTGTATTGCTCGTGGCAGACTGTATGACAATGAGAGGTCGGGTGTCACCCGACGGTCCCCTTTCATCACGGACGCTCAGCTGAAATAGAAGGAGAAGCGAAGCCCTCAGGTGTTAAGTGATTCAAAAATGGAATAAAAGCGGCAATTAAAGAAGAGACTCAGCCACTCTCTCCTGGAGAACTGGGAGTCTTCAGTACTTATTCTGTGATGTTATTACACCCTCGCCATCCTGAGAGCCCAGTAATGATTGCGCCAGCAGTAACAACACCCCCAAGGGCTGTTTTAATGATATTGCTGCCAGAGGGATGGAAGCTGCAGTTGCGTGTGATGTACAGTAGATGGCGACATTTTCCAACAGGTGGAGCACCAGGGCCGTTAGCACAGCAGGCGCAGGGAATCGGCGGCAATATGACTGAGCACTGGGACCCCTGCAGCCGGGACAGCCGTGTTTTAACTCCTCACCTCTTAGAGCCAGGGAGAGGGCCAGGGGTCAGGGGTCAATGGGAGGTGTGTCTGGCAAAGATTCTGGACCCCAAAATGGCCCCAGGGGACAATCGGATGTGAAAACGGGCTTGGGAATGGCAATCCAGCTCAAACTCTCAAAATGCCTCCATCCCAGGGCTGTCAGGTTTTACTACCCAGTACTTAGTGCCTGTAACTTTTCTGGAAAGCAATGATTTTTCCCTTCACTTTAGAGAAACAAAAGCAAACTGATGAATATGTGTAATACCATGTACTGACACGTACTTCTTCCAAACCAGGAAATTTCCCTCATCTGTCAGTCCTGCTTTTATTATATTTGCGGTCAACGTGTGTCAGATCCCATGTAATGGGCTGTCATTCTGGGCACAGGCCGAGGGCCATCTGGTTTGCACATGCTCGCCTCCTGCTGGCTTGAAGGACAGCATGCATCTCTACAGGTTTGTCTCACAGCCCGTCCTCGCTGCAATTTCCAGGCTGGCGGATGCTGTACTGGAAACGGAGGCATCTTTAATGCTGGTGCTCTCCACTTCAGGGAGATTTCTGAGGGACCGATGTGTATTTCTTTTTGTTTTCCGCTCATTTGGATGTCTGAATATTTCCACATCTGTCACATCAGTCAGCCAACCTCTGACGACCTCCACTTTGTACTTTTTTGAGCTTCTTGCTCTTTGTGTGCATGCAAAGAATCCGTGGTTTGTTCAAAGAGGGTTTTGTAGGCCCTTTCTGCTGTTCAACAATAGATTCAGTGTGAAGTAAGCGTTCCGTAGTGCAGTTTGTGGCAAATGGGAAAATTACTTTAAATAACACACACTTGTAAGTTAAGAGGGTGCTAGCAAGTTGATCTGAAGGATATAGTTCAGGGCTATTCAAATCATGGTCCTCAAGGGCTGAGTGCTGCTGATTCTCCAGCCTTTCTTTACCTGGGAACCAGGTGTGAAGCCTCTGTGGCCAGTCAGAATCAGTAATTATTACACTAACTACCTGGGAGAAGTGAAAATAAGGCCTGGATTTGGAATCGAGGTCCAGATTTCAAGAATTAATCTAACATGCTTGAAGGCTAATAGTAATTTCTACAATATGATGTCAGGATGAAATAAGATCAAAGGACAAGATGAAATATGAGCCAGGCAGGTTGTGAAAGATACTTAGCGCTGGTTAGCTCCTCTGAGAGGCATGGTCCGTTTAAGAAGGAAGCTAGCAATATCTTGGACAACAAGCCAGATGGTATCAGACATAAATAAGTAAGTACGCTCTAAAGATCCGTCTGTCCATCCATCCATCCATCCACCCATCCATCCATCCATCCATCCATCATCTAACAGCTTATCCTGGTCAAGATGGCTGTGGGGCCCGGAGCCTCCCTCTAAAGACCTTTTTCAGGAGGTGTAAAATCCTTGGCGGAATGGACCATCGCTACTAGAGGCCAATGCTCTGGCTGATCTCCACAGTCAGTATCAAAAAAAACCAAGCTGTACCCGCAGAATCAGGACGGCACTGACAGGAGCAGACCATGGAGACCGGGCTCAAAAAATGCCAACGTGATCCCTTATAGCAGGCCCGCCCCCCCAAGGGCCAAATTCCATCACCAACACAAAGCCATGGTCCACTGACCCCGATAAAATTTGCTGACTGGGGGAGAGGAAGGGGGTGGTAGTTGGTGAGGACTGTGTTAGCGTCCCCCCCCACCCCTTCCACTTCTGTTGTCCAAATTTACCAAATTTATCAAATTTAAGAGGAACCTTTGCTGGAGCCTTCTGGACACAGACCTGGTAGATGAATGTGAGTGGCACGCTTTGGCGTGGAGATGGGGGGTTTGTATGTGGGGGAAGGGGCTGGAATAGAGGCAGAGGGTGTAGAGAGGCGGAAAAAGAGGGAGCGCTCATTAATGTTTTATATATTTATGTAAGAGGCGCAGAGAAGCTCAGCGAGACGCTGTGACTCCTCCATTACTGGCAGGCAGGGTCCTCCAGGACGCGTATAAATCACAATGACATGTGTGCAAAGTATCAGTGGGGTGGGCTGGGGTGGGGGGGCAAGAAGATGAGGAGCGTGCGCTACAATAAACTCTTCATGTTGCTGTGCCCCGGGACCCCAGCACCATTACCCAGGCCCTTTGCTATCTAATTGCTTTAACGTATGGCCCATGATTGTTTTCCATTTTTTTTTGCATGCTGAGTGTTAGTGTAGCTGATGGCTCGCCGTGGTGTCAGGCTCGGTCTCTGTGACGACCCGCGGAAGGTGGAACCGGAGTGGGAGCCGTTCTCTGCATCAGCGAGTGAAGCCCCAGGCCGTTACAACGTTTTGTGTGCGGCAAGACGGGGAGCTGTCGGAACAAGCGAACGGCCAGACGTGACAGCCGCTTCCGCCCGTCTCGGAATGCTCCTCGCTTCCCGACGCTTGCCAGAAGTCCGGGTTACATGCCGACAGTTTAAATAATTTGTTTGTTCTTTGAAAATAGAAAGCTGATTGAGTGAGTTCCTCTGTGAAAGTGCTATGGAGACAAATAACATTTTGAGACTTTGCATTAATAAAATGCAGATTTTACCCCATTATTTGCTAATATTTAGTTTCATTGTTCCTTTGCATTGTTGGCGTCACACACACACACACACACACACACCACACACACACACACACACACACATACACACACAGACCGGTACTCATATCTTTGTGGGGACTGTCCATTTATTTCTATGGGTATAACCCTAATCCCAACAATGACAACCTTAACCCCTAACTGGCTATTTTAGTTTTTTGATTGGAGTTACAGATTTTTATAAAACTGAATGTCATGTTAACCCCGTGCTGTTGGACGGTAGGAGGAAGTCCATTTACCAGCTGGAGACCCACATGGACATGGGATTAGTACCCGCCGTTCCCACAGGCGTGAGGCTACAGTGCCACCCACCGCGCCACTGTGTCCCCTCACCCCCCACGCTTCTGTTAAATGGCCCACTTTATTTAAGCATGCGAATCTGCTGTAACCCACATACAGGAGTACAACAGATGAATCCCTGTGTGCTAGGCCAGCATATACCCCCCCCCCCCAGGCATGGTCACTCAGAATAGCCCTCTGCCTCTTCCTCCAAGGCGACCTCCACCCTGAAGAGAGATAATGCACTGACCCATGCTGGAAATGCTGACTGTGTCCCGCTGACTTGGGGGGGGGTGGGGGGGTGTACCAAAAGACTGACTCATCAGCAATAGGAGGGGTTCCAGCACTGCTAACAAACAAGCCACAAGAGAACCAACACCTCCAGAGCTCCCCCCAACACGGTAACTTCTGCTTTCATTGGCATGTGTGTGTGCGTGTGTGTGCGTGTGTGTGCATGTGTGTGTGAGCGGCGCACCAGCTCTCGAGAGGAGGCTTGGCACATTCCCCAGGGGCTCCGTGTCACGCCGGCGGATCGAGAGTTACGTTAACGGCTGCCACACTCACGGCGTATCGATTCCAGTGCAAACAGTTCACCCGGCTCTGAGTCATTAAGTGCTAACATAAAGAAATGGATTAGCAGAGATCCCCTCTCAGGTTTTTCTGATAATTTCGGACTAAATGGCATCCGAAGCTCCTGTCTGCAGTTGCATTCATCAATCTTCCAAAAGCGGTCGTCTAGCGCAGGGTCACGGGGAGCTTGGAGCTGTTCCCGGGAAGCAGAGAGTACTCAGCATGGGAAACCCTGAATGGGAAGTCAGTCCTTTCTCGAGACACACTCTCGCAGTCCGAGGGTAATTTAGGGACTTCGATTTGCCTGTTTGTTTTTTAGCTGTGGGAAAAATAATCCACACAAACACTTCATGAACATGCAAACCCCACACACTGAGAGCCTGGATCAGGATTCAAACTCCCAGCTCCGGCAACATGAGGCTGTTCCCCATGCCACCTGTTATGTTACTTTTATTCTGTTATATGATACTGATTTTCGTATCTGTATATAATCTTTTATTTCAGTGCCTGCTGATTCATTGGTTGGCTGTTTTTGAGGTAACTGGCCCTTAAAATGCTTTCCTCAGATGCTGATATTTATTGTTACACTGACATCTTTTACTTTTTCCCATTTTCCCATTTATAATATGCCCAGTGATGTTGGGGAGAGATATGACAGATAGCCTGAACACGGATGGCCTGTGCCGACACGCCTCAACATGACCTAACACGGCACAGGTTTCTGCCACCAGCGGCAGCCGCATTAGTGGGGTAGAAGGAGGGGGATTAGGAGGATGAAGATTCGGAGGTGGCTGTTTCGGCTCAGCTCAGCACAGAGAAGGCAGAAAGGCAGGGATTGCTTGCGATTCACGTCTGAGGAACGGAGATGATGATTGCTGGCCTGGAGGCCCAATGTGTGCTCAGGACGTGTTTTAACCTGCTCTGGGAAGTCACCGCGCCGAATATATCAACCTCGCACAGCACCAATTTGTACATATTGTGACAGTACAAAGTTTTTTTAACACACAAGCTGGTATAAATCAAATTCTTCTGGGAATTCTCCCAGAAAAAGCCAGGCTTTGGTGCAAATAAGTTTTAGAATTGTTTCAGGCCACAAAAAAAAAAAAAAAACATGTACGCAAAGAGAGAAATATTCAGCTAAGAGTTGCATCAGGCTCCGTTTCCATGGGTATGAATAGAGCAATTCGAACGAAGTTGCATCCTGTACTAAATGGATACATTAAAATGTACGTGCCCGTCGAATCAGTAGTTTTTATAAGGATCAGTTCCGGATGACCCATACGATACTTAGCTAACTAAAAATCATCAGTTTTAGCGAATGGCCTACATTAAAATGTTGTGTTTCAAACAGCAAACTGGTACAGGCTGTGGTGAGTCTGCCAGGGGGTGGCCTGCAGCAAGACTCAACCTTATTCTCTCCTGCTGGACCCAAGGCCCCTTTATGCAGCTTGTATGATCTCCACGCTGTCCTGCCCTTGTGCGGATTCACTATAGGCGAGACTCAAGCCCTGTCTTCCTAACCACATCGGCGGTGACTCAAGACCCCAGAGATCCCTGCATTGTTGTCCTTGTAAGTCGCGCACTCTGTGTGTGTGTGTGTGTGTGTGTGTGTATATATATATATATATATATATATATATATATATATATATACTTGCCTTAGATGCAAAGCCAGCAAGGATAGATTCCCGTCGCATGTTTCACCTCATCACATACCGTACATCTACAATGGCGTCCTCACTGACCTTTGCTCAGCCATAGCCCTGCCCCTAATTCACAGGGAACTCTTGAAATCCTCTTTTTCTTAGGTGTGGCTGCTTACAGCAGGCTGCTAAAAGCTGACAAAGAAGTAAATGTCTTGACCTCAAAAACCCTCAAGCTCGTCCGGGCGTAAAGGTGAACTCGTGTATCTGAGTGCCCCCGCGCTCTTACTAAAAAGGCCTGCGTGGGTATTTTCGGCAGGTGATTCTCAGCCCTCGCTCCTGCATGCATCCCTAATCCGGACATCCTTCCTAGTAACACTTGGGACATCGTCAGAGCACTGTACCGCACCCCGCGTTTCCCTGTGCTTTTTCCTGCACTATTCCCTGCGCTTTTCTGTGTACTTTTCCTTGCAATTTTCCCTGCGCTTTTTCCAACACTTTACCCTGTGCTTCTCCCTGCACCTTTTCCCATGATTTTCCCAGCACTTTTCCCTGCACTTTTCCCTGCACTTTTTCCCTGCACTTTTCCCAGCACTTTTCCCTGCGCTTTTCGCTGCACTTTCTCCTGCATGCTGTCACGCCGCTGGCACGTCCTCATTGCCGATGTTGCTGCTCACAGCTCAGCGGGACTCCGCCGCTTCGCCGATTCCCTCCTTGCCTCTCAGGGCCCCGCGCGAGCATCAGGGGAAATGAGCAAATGCAAATGTGTGAAAAATGTTCAGTGATGGGCAAACTGCACAGGGAGATCACTTAATAGAACCATGCATCCATAATCCTCCCTTCCGGAAAGCCATTTTAAAGCCCGCTTTTGAAATATCAACATCGTTAGGTTCCTGGTGTATTGTGAGTATTTATTGTTATCATTCATATTACGTATTTCAGTTATTAAAGAAAACAAAAGCAATGCTCTCTTTCTTCAAACCTCAAATGAATATTAGATACACAATAATCTCTTTTTCAAAGTGTAAAATCTTCCTTTACACCTTAAATCTGAACCTTACTTCAAACCTATGTGTCTATCAATCACTTTCATGGTCAATAAAATCCCAAGATACAAAGTTGCAGAACAGATGCAGTCTTTTGTTTTAAGCAAAAATTGTATATTATTGCATGATGCATCTTGTTCGCTACACACATGGAACACCACTGAATCATCTAGTGGTCTACATCCTGAAGAGCACCACCTACTATGAACACCTTGCAAGTAGACTGGAAAACCCAACGGTTATGGGTTTGAATTTCATAAAGTCAGCTGTACTGACCTAGCACATATATGACATCCATAGCAGATCATTTGTTAACAAGTAGATTATTTACTTTCTTAGTGCATAACTAGGTAGTTGGCATTCCCCTCACACACTTGCATATTTATAGCCTAAATTCCTGATAAGCACTTTGCTTGAGGGCCCAGAAACAAAACAATGAGGCAGCAGCAGCCCATATAAGCTTCATGTGGCGTTAATATCCCACGGCCTCCGGTAGCGACGCGGCGGTAGAGGGCTGTCATCACCTCTTCATTTACGCTATCGTACGAACGAACCGCCGCTGGTTTTAAGCCCCGGTGTTATCCAGGCCGCGGTCGGGCGCACATCAAAGGCAGGCAGCTCCGAGTGTGATGCGGCATGATGAAATCTCACGGAAACCTTGCAAAGGTGCCCGGAAAGTGGCGTAGGGTCACGTGACTTGGAGCGGCGGTAAAAGACTAAAAGAGCTGAACACATGCACCTGTACCACGGTGATTTTTCAGCACCTCACCTTATATGCTGACTCGTGTGGGAGGGAGTCCGTGATCATGACGCGGAAACTCGTACTGCTGTGTTTTCCACTTTTACTATGTATATGCAGAATATATAACAGACAATATGTCTTCTGAAAGGACACAACACTTACGGTCGCTAAGCATTGCAATGAGATGATCTGTCCCCCCCCCGGCACAGATTAATGCGCAGCTGATGGCTCACCGTGCGCCTTGATAGGGTGGAATCCCGTTATCTGCCTGGATGGGCCCATCAGCCGTTCCTCGGGCCGGAATATCCAATGCCGGCAAGACAGTGCATCCGAGGAGCTGTCGCCGCGGAGACCAAGCTGCCGGAGACGAATCCGAGAGCGTCCGTCTCAGAGTGTGGGCTGTACCTCTGCAAGTGAATATCTCGACAAGGGCCTGGGACAATCTGTTTTCTTTTCATTCAAGGGCTCAGCGGTAAGCATTATTCAATTAAAACAACAGTCAGATGTTTCTGCACAGGGCACACCTGCAGCTAAAATATAATTTATATGGCTGTGGAGAAGCAAGGAGTAATTTTTGAGTGCAAGAGATAAGCTGTTCTTTAAAAAAAAACTTGTCTTTGTATTTGTCGTTGATTCGCATGATTTACAAACTTTACTGTTGTTTTTTCTTTTTCATAGTAGAGCATGAACCATCACTCGGCAACGGTGCAAATGTAAGGATGACAAATGGCAATGTCTTGGGCCCGAATGTGCTCCCCCTTGACAGGCCAGTCCATAATGATTTAGCAATGGATGTCGACAAAAAGGGGGAGGGGAGTTTAGCAATACTTTCTACCCTTATTCAGCAATCTGGGGCAGCCCGAGTTCATCCCGACCGGCGACGGAAAACAGACCCCAAAGAAATGAAGCAAATTACATTATGCAGCAAGCATGAGAGAATAGACTTTTGTGTTCAGCAACAGCGCCTCAGAGTCGGTGATGCTGTCGGAGGCTTTCGAAACAATGGGACCCTTTGAAACCTGTGTTTTGTGATTCTTAAAAACAGGCCATCAATATTTCAGCTGTTTGGACGAGCTGCCGCCAAACTGGCCCAGCAACAGCTGAAGTTAGCACATTCTCCCCCCTCCCCCCCCCATGATCCTCCTGCGGTGGGCTATGCAGACCCTGGGGTGCTGGTACGCTGGTGTGTGTGCGTGTGTGTGTGTGTGTGTGTGCCATATGCTGACGTGCTGTAATCCCTCTGCCCTGTGCATTGTGGGCCAGTAACTGTAGTAACCGTAGTAACCATATATTCACAGGGCTGTTCATGGAAGTGTACCACCATAGATCTAATCCGTGTCACCCAAACGCAAAAACTACCCAGTTGTTGCTCAATTCGGCAACAAATTTGATTAATGAAAGGGATATTTTCTCTTCGAATCCAAGTGGAGCTGCCAGATGTTCTCATTTCACAATGTTTCATTTATGAAAATTCAATTTATGGTTTCATAAATCAGACCCGCTCTGGCTGTGTGACTTCATCTTGCAACATAAAGAACTCTTATGTAAAGTGAAAACCTCACCGGGGGCAAAACACTCCAGCACAAAGATTGTTCCTGTCCTGCTTCATGTGAGATTTCGACAACAGACTCAGACTGTCCTGTTCTGTGGTGCATGCATTTCCGAGAAGATCTTTTTTTGCTGTTTTTTTTTTTTCCCTTTTTTCTGGTGGCATTCAGCACAATGGTCAAAAACCATTTCATGTTTATATAATTTTTAGTTGCCATTGCTTTTTAAGAGATGTTGCCATGGCGTCGGCGGAAAATAATGATTCTTCCAAATGACTGGTTTCCTGAATTGCTGTTGTTTTGCAGGGCGCTGCTGAATTCGGAATCGACCTCTGATGCATTATGGCAGAGAGCTACATCCCCAAAACACTTGGGAGCTGTTAAGCTGTATGTGTCAGTTGAAAATAAGGGGGAACAGGGATGGTTAAAGAAGGACGGCAGAGAGGGCTGGGATTCCACCAGCCCAAAACAAATGTTATGATTTGAAAAATGAAAGGACTATATTTCTCCTCAAAGTTAAATGTATAAATCCTGCTGGAAGGGCATAGGGCTTAGATTTTCTGGGAGGGGAAGTCAAAGGACAAGACCCTATACTTTTAATCGATTATTAATTCATAAGGATGTAAAGCAGGCTATAGTTTGTGGAGAGGAGCATGAGGAACGAGCTGTATTCTGGTCCTCTGAGTTTTCCTCTTAGTTCTCTTCTGTTAGAGCTCAAATGGATTTCTTGGATTTTTGCTCTGCCTTTCCCAAGGTTGACAATAAAGCCCCCATTCCAGTCTCATGCGGATCTGCTGGCTGTCCCCACAGATGCAGGTGTTAAACATCCATGTCAGGCAGCACTAGCTTTGCCACAGTTTCCAAGAGGCCCTGTCAAACCCATCTCCACCCCCAGGGTCATCTGCTTCCCCCCCCTCCCCCCCCAA
>JAODJW010000117.1:4291880-4304948 GCA_026777045.1 Hyperopisus bebe
CCACACCCCATCCTCGCAGCAGTCCCACACGTGGCACAGCATTAAAGATACCACACTTCTGTTTTTCTTTCATTACTTGAAAGGGCAGCTAGAGAAGTGGGGGGTGGGGTACTGTCTGTCATGTGATCACGAATGATCCGTTTGGCATTTAACCACCCCCCACCCCCAGCCCTTATATGACCACGTATTTCTTCTTTGATGCCTGTAATCGTGAACCAGAGCTCACTCTTGCTCCCCAAGATCCAGAGGCGGACATTTCAGGTCCAGAAAGCAAAAATCCAGATCAAGATTTTGTTTCAACCAAGCAGTTGAGTACTCTGTGACTGTGACTCTTTAGAATCAGCTGGTTGGTTGAAACAAAATCCTGGTTTGGATTTCTACTTTCTGGACCTGAAATGTCTACTTCTGCCATGATTATTATACCCATGCATCCACTCTCTTCCCCAGTCCACACCCAGTCCCTTTACCCTCCTCTCAACCCCGTCCTCGGGTCACATGGTTCTGTCCCAGTAACAGTGTTCCTGTTGTTGACCTATGAACAAAATCTATACAAAGTATATATTTAAAAAAAAAAACGTTCACACTTCCCATGCCTGGCAGGGCAGTAATATGGGGAATTCGGCACTAGTGGTTTGGCAGATGAAATCCCGCCGGAATCCTGCCATTGTCTATTGGCAGCATATGCGAATGGCTTCAGACGTTCTCGCGTGCATTTTTAATCTCATACATGTATTGTAATGAGCCTTGAAATAACAGAGTACATTGTGACTTATAGAAGAGTAGCACAAAACCACAGGATACCTTTTTTTGGACTGCACAGTGGAGGAAACGGATAAAAGCAGAATAACCGTGACTTTTACACTGTAAACATCTGCTGCATTTAGATGTCAAAGCACACTGGTGCCAAGAATCACCTCCCAATGTGAGCAGGACCTATTTCAACAAGAAAAAAAAGAACTATATCATAACCCTTCACAGACGTGTTACCACACAAGCCACACATAAATAAATGAAGTGTAATGTGTTTTCAATATATAAATAAATCATGTTCTTGCTACTCAGCCCCTGAATCGACGTACCAGTTCAGTAACTACAATGACACAGAGTAGCACTGACAGAAACAGCTGATGCTATACAAGCAGTAAGTTCCTCAAGAAAGTTGTTTTCACATAAACAGAAATGCCA
The DNA here is from genome assembly GCA_026777045.1 of Hyperopisus bebe. Lineage (NCBI taxonomy): Eukaryota > Metazoa > Chordata > Actinopteri > Osteoglossiformes > Mormyridae > Hyperopisus > Hyperopisus bebe. The sequence goes on from JAODJW010000117.1 coordinate 4,293,066, forward strand.
GGTTCACTTTTGGTAACTAATCAAAGTGAAGTTTTCCTGTAACATTAAGATGGAGGAACAGGTATATTAAGTGACTAAAATATCTCTGGTAAGCTCCTCCTGTGAGACTTTACTTTGACAGAGATCTCAGCCTGGACCTCTGTTACGTACACTGGGATATCCTCAGTCATGTATCTCTTGCCTCATGCAGATAAGTGACTTTACTTTTACGAGTGATGTTCTTTGCTCCATGGTGATATCAGCAATAATTTTATTACTTCTCAATGGGAATATCAGCAATGACTTTATTCCTCCTCAATGGAGATATCAGCAGTGACTTTATTCCTCCTCAATGGGGATATCAGCAGTGACTTTATTCCTCCTCCATGGGGATTAGCAGCAGTGACTTTATTCCTCCTCCATGGGGATTAGCAGCAGTGACTTTATTCATTGTTCATGGGAATATCAGCAGTGACTTTATTCCTCCTCAATGGGGATAACAGCAGTGATTTTATTCCTCCTTCACGGGGATTAGCAGTAGCGACTTCATTCCTCCTCAATGGGGATAACAGCAGTGACTTTATTCCTCCTCAATGGGGATAACAGCAGTGATTTTATTCCTCCTTCACGGGGATTAGCAGTAGCGACTTCATTCCTCCTCAATGGGGATAACAGCAGTGACTTTATTCCTCCTCCATGGGGATTAGCAGTAGTGACTTTATTCCTCCTCCATGGGGATATCAACAGTGACTTCTCTTTAACAACAAATGAAAAGAAGCTGCACTCCTGGATCATTAGGCAACTGCAGCTGGTTTGACTTTCACATGCAGCTGGGAGGCAGGGTTAAAAAGGTGAGGCAGGCAGCCAAATGCTCACTGGGGGGAGTGGTTGGGGAGCTGAAGCTCTGAAGTGAGGGGGTGAGGGAGAAGTCAGATGCCATTGTTTTTAGAGATTCTGATTATTTGGTTGTCTAAGATGCTGTACCAAGGTGGGGGTCCAGGGGTGGGGGGAGTGGGCTTCACATAATCATCCCAGAACCACATTTCTGCTGGCTACTGAGAAGCCAGCAGTGCTGACGCAGTCACTGGACAGGAACAGAAATAAAGGAAGCTGACAGAACGTCACACCTGCTGAGAACAAGATTCGCAAAAGGCTGCGCTTCCAAAATATAAAATGCTCTCCAACATCTAGTCACTGAAGCACTTGGACAATTAGTGAACAAGCATAGTTTAGAAGATGATACAATTAAAATGATCCTTTTAAAATTATCGCTGAGCTGCAGCTAGATGTCACTTTGCTGAATGCACCAGCAATGCATCCCTCATTAACCTGGCTGTCCACCCCCCATTTCCCCGAGAGCCTTGTTTTGAAGTTGCACTCAAAAGGATTACATTTGTTTACAATCCAGCCTTCATAAGACATTGTGTTTGTGCAATTGATTCACTCCAGGGTCAACTTTAAAGATGTCTATTTGCTCAGGAGACGCTGAGGGAATCCTAGGATGCCAGTTTGCACACATGTCAACTGAATCCTGAACAAATGCATGAGGAAATAGCTTTAAAATTGACTTGGAGGGGTGCAGAGGTGGTCCTTTTGACTAAGGGCTCAATGAGATCATAGTCGGGGTTGTACAACGATTTGTTTTATAATGTTAACGTGACGCAGATCTAACACAAAATCTCGCATCACACATACTCGCATGTTTCCATCAAAAGCAGTAAACGCCTTCTAGCAGCAGCAAGCCTTTTGGAGGCAATGAAACAGGACTTTTGTGCGAGAGCTATGAGACTTGGCACATGTAGATGTGGCTCTCGGGTTCAGTTAAAAGCCTGACTGCACGATGCAGTAGCCGGCTTTATTAATAAAGAAGACATAAAAACCCCTCTATGATATTCAATATTAAGACAACAGTGGGAAGCTGTACTGTGCTTTGAAATAAAAGTGTATATTGCCCCAGTTCTTATTACTTTGGTGATGTCCTACATTTATAGCCGCTCCTGAAATGCACAATACACATACGCATTAATTTCTCACCTTTTTTCCTTAATGCTAGTGTTTTATTGAAATGATACCTGTCTTGTATTTTCATTTTTTTTTCTCTTGCGAGGGAACACAATATCTGTTACGCTTTGTGCATTTCAAAACTTTCTGTTCAGTATACCAGTTGGCAGAAATGCAAATAAGTCGGCAGAAATGTAGAATAGAAATAGAGAGAGAAACACCCTGGCAAACTGCTGCCTTAATACAAAGAAAGGAATCACATATTAGCACATTAGCGCATTAGTGCCTAACCCAATGAGGTTCATCTGCAGTGGCAATGTGGTCCCTCGACTGAAGGCCGGAATGACAGCTTAAGCACCGGCACGCATCAGGAGAGGAAAAAAAAAAACAGAAACAAGCATTGATGTGAGGATAGGTAAGCAAGACAAGAGAAAGGCCTTCACTGAATAGCCTTGGGACGGAATAGCCCTGGAGGACGCTAATAAATCGATGTGTTGACATACAGGATTTATGCTGGAAAATTATTTTAAGAAATTGCCAGTAATTGAATCACAAATACAGAAATGCTTTTAGGGAAAATGTGCACAGATGGGATGTTTGTGTGTGTGGGTTTCTGGGGTTTATTTTACTTTGGCTAAGTTAGAATATGAATATGCTTGGCATGGTGAACTGAGCCAGGATGGTAACCTCAGTAATCGCTCAGAGTTTTATTGCTCTAGTCATATTTGGGTAATTGCTGGTTATTAAAGAGTGAGATTTAGTTACAGGTAATGGTCATCATCATCAGCTTTTGGTGGAAATTGTTCAACTTGTTGGAAAAACACAAAAGCACATTTTAGGAGTATTATAGCAGTTAAAAAATAAATGAAATTATAGAGCACTTTATGTTCCCGGGAGAAATGGTTTGACCCATAAATACCAGAAAAAACAACAGAAGGAACTGCAGAAAGTAAATGATCATTCTGCAAATGTATGTAGGAACTGTAATCATTTTGCTATTGATTCAACAGGTTGGCTTGTAATCACATTGCACCCAGGGAGTACAATAGAACAGGGTGAGATAAACTTCATTGATCCCAGGGGGAAGAAACACCCCAGATGGGACTCAAACCCACAATCTCTGGCTTGGAGGGGGGGGGGGCGTGAAGGAGTGCCACATACCTTAGGCCACTGGGGCAGATATGTAACATGTCTTAACCCAACATATTTAAGAAAATTCAGCCATGCTAATGATTTAATCATGGTTTATGTAGTATAGGACACAGATTATAGAAGATTATATGTGTAGTTTCAACAAGATAAATTCTGAAATGAGATGTGACTCGAGTATTAGACATCTTTAGTGTTTCTTCTCCATCAAACCCACATTAATGGTCTTTGAAAAGTTCACTGGCGTGAACTGAATTAAGTATAGAAATAAGCACTAGGCAGTTGGTTTTCACTAGTCTGATACTTGTTTACCTTTTTGATGGAGGTTGAATTTTGTTTATTTAAGTTCTATGCACTTTTTTTCCTTATAAGTTGAATGAAGATGCATCATATGCAAGTGTTTTATTCACGACTAAATTTTGATTTTATTTATATTTCATTTAATCATAAGTAAAATTTATATACAGCTATTTTTGAATTACCGCAATGTTTCATATTACAATATTTAGAACAATGTGTGTCCTTAAAGACTGCATGATGAAACCTAATGCCATTCCATAATAACAGATTTACAGATGTTTCCTTCAGGAATATAGAGGGGATTGAGGTAGACCAATCTGTGTGTGTGTGCGTGTGTGTGAGCGGGTATACCTATCCTTATGGGGACACAATGTCACCGTAACGTGATAAACATCAGTTTTTTTCCTGTTATGGGGACCGGTTTCCTGGTCCCCATAAGGGAAAACTCTATTTCATAAAAATTGGTGACTGCTCTGAAAAAACTAAAAATGCAAAAACTCTTGTATTTTGCTTGGTTACTTATGGTTATGATTAGGGAGGGGTGGGGGTTAAGGTTATTATAGTTAGCGTTAGCATTTTTCCCATAGAAGTGAATGAGCGGGCCCCATAAGGATAGGTATACCCGACATGTGCGTACGTTTGTGTATTCAGTGAAATTTTTATATAAATGTGAAAATTATGTATTAGACTATGATTAACCTGTTAGTTTCATTGACTAAATACTCTGTCATTTTCGACAACTAAAACTAGACAAAAACTAAAAAAAAGAAATCAGATGACTAAACAATGACTAAATTTAAATTTCATTTTTGTCAAAAGACTAAGACTGAACCTAAACCAAAATACACTGTCAAAACGAACACTGTAGATATGGAATTTAATTCTGCATTGCTCAAACTTTTCAGCCATGTGCTGCTAAACTTACTTTTCCATTATGTTTACCCCAGTGGATTAACTTTGAACCTTTTTGTTGTCCAGCCATATTTTTCTCCTGAGCTTGAACGTAGTCCAAGTGCATGTACTCCAAGCATGTCAGAGTGTGTATAAAGAATATGGAGTGAAATAAGACCCAGGGGAGACAGTCTGCAGGATGCTGCTTAACAAGCTCATCCTGACACAAGTGGACCACTTTGTCAAAGGTCAAAAGTTTCAACAAGAACCTGTCATCTGTTACGCCAAACTGCACTTCAGTTCCTTGCTTCCGTTCCTGCCTAATATGGACATCATTGCCTTTCGTATGGCAATTGTTTAATTACGTTTAATTTCATTTAATTATATATTAGTTTTTGTTTTTTGGCAATTGTCATAGTCATTTGTGCATCTGACACAGGGGCTATAGCATTTTCAGTGGCGGATCAGATTACCTTTCCGACAAGCTGCTTACTGTCCATCCCTATGTCATCGAACATAAAAGAATACGGCAGCGGGACGTGGCCCCCCGTTGGCAACAGAGGGGAAAGACAGAATAGGAGGTGCATAGGTGAAGGAGAGGTTAGCGACAAAGTGCTATTTGTGGACGAGTGAGGCGTCGGTGGGTTGGCGTTGGCAGCGGCGTGTGGATCGTGCCGCGACTGAGCTGCAGAGGCACGCAATTATTGGCGGCAGCTGTCGCCAGGGTCGCGGAGACACGGGCCGCGCTCTCGCGGTGCTGGCCGGCAAAAGATCCGCTAAATCACGGCATAACGAGGCCGCCAGTCTGAGGTCCTCCATCCTGTTTGGCCTTTCCTGGGGTGGTGGGGGGGTACCAACTGTCTGAATGGATCAGAACCGCTTAGGCAGTAACAGAACATTCCCTCATTCACTGTGCAAAACCCACTGTGCAATACTATTGATTACTATGGAATTCCAGGCAATACTTCTGACATTCCTTGCACTCTTACTCTCTATTGCTTATTGTTACTGTCTAATAATGTTTGTCTTTTTATTGCTTAAATGTGTGCGTCTAACTAAGGGCATAACTTTGGTTTGAACATTGGGGTGGTTGAGGTCTCCACCCATATAGGGGGAGATGTGACTTGGGGTGTTGTATTAGCTGGTTTTGATTCCTGGGGGGTTACAACCCCCCCATCCCCCAGTAATTTACGGCTATGCATTCAACTAATGTAAGCCTGCAATTTCCTTCCATTTCTTTCCTATCTATCTATCTATCTATCTATCTATCTATCTATCTATCTATCTATCTATCTATCTGTCTATCTGTCTGTCTGTCTGTCTATCTGTCTCTTTGCTATTTGTGGGAGAGGCACCCAGGGATGAGGTGACAACAAATATAGGCCTCTATCTATCTCTTACGGCTTCTTTTGCATGCTGGCTAAATCTGCAGCATCAGATGAAATGCCTTTCCAAAGTCTGAGGATGGATGCCATTCAGTGTGCTCTTTTACTATAGGTAACATTTGCCTATGCTGGGTGGTGTTTCTGTCCCCAAAAAACAATGAAAATAAAATACAATTAAAAACAGGAAGACAAAGGAAAGCGTGATTGTTTGGTTTTTGCCGCTGCTGGTTTCAAAGTGTCTGTGCCAAACCTCAGAGTTACCACACGTCAGCTGCGATTTAGCTGGAACAACACTCGTCTCTGTCCACATGTCCGGAGCTTTAATTCCGCTTTCGAAACAGCTGAGCTATAGGGCTGCTGTGATTTTTAACTTTATCTTAAAGGAATGAAGCCCGCATAACAGAGTTTGTTTGTTTCCACGCATAAGAAAATGTATATTGACCAAAAACCGTGCATCTGGAAGCGTAACAACCCGTGAATCAGCTCAGCCAAAAAGAAAACAGCCCAGAACATTTTCAAATGAACATATAAATAAATATATGTATAAACAAGACAGGCTGAATCGTCCATGTTTGTTTGCAATACGTTTCATGCTCCTAAAACATCCTGGACCAGCAGTTTAGCCACAAATTTTTATTTTTTTAACTTGGACACTGAACCCTTGTAGCCTACGTTCCTGGAAAGCTTATTTAAGGCATTTTTGCAGATTTTTGTTTTTCACTCAGTAATAATGTCACCCGTAGTGTAATTAACGACTACAAATTATTCACCCCATATTCTACATTGGACCGTCAATGTGATCTATGGTGTCTCCCATAATCCCATCAGCAGCCAAGACTAATGCTGAAATAATCCCACATCATACATCACTTTAATTTAAATCGATACTTGGAGCTTCAGGCCGAGTTCGGTCATGGGGCCCCGACGTGAGTGATAGGGCGATGCGCTTGAGTGAGTGCCACTCGCCCCCACCCTCCACCGCAAACTGGAACTGGGAGAGGCGAAGGTGTAAAGAGGAAGGGGAGGGGGGCAGAGGTGGGACATGGTCAGGCCAGCAAATGGCCTTTTTTGGGCCTCCAGGTGTCTTCGAGGACATCCCACCATGTGCCTGAGGGAGGGGATGGCTGGTCCTACAACTCATTGCCAATTTGTACAACTGTTTTTTAACCATTTTTAAATGGTATTTTTGTTTGTATTTCTCTGTCTTATGTCCATGTCTCAGAATGCACTAGGACATAGCTGAAGATGATGATAAAGATACTTTAACTTGGTTTAAATTGCTCTCTTCCTATTTTTGGAGCCACAAACTGTTCAAAATGCTACCGTCAAGCATGTGGCCCTGAACCAACAGACTCAGGGACAGTGTCTTCCATCAGACCAATCAGCCGCTGAGATCCATCAGACCAATCAGCCGTTGAGCTCCATCAGACCAATCAGCCATTGAGCTCCATCAGACCAATCAGCCACTGAGCTCTGATCATTGGACCATTCTGTCATCCATATGCACCAGCCATGCTCATACTCATGTGGCATTTGTTGAATTTATTATATTTATCATTGCAATCTGCTCATTATTTATTAGCACAATGCTGTATATCACCATTTCCTGTACACTCCCATTTGCACTATTGCTCATCTTGTTTTGTCGTGTTTTGTTTTATTTGAACTACTTCTTTGCTGCCACTGTGGGACTTTCCATACAAGTTTTTCATTCATTTCCATTACAAAGTGTCAAATGATGTGACAAATAAAGTGATTTGATTTGAGCCATATCCTTCACAGGCACATGTGTTGCACCCAGAATTCTGTTCTCAGCGATCTCTGACACTCGTCTCCCTCTGCACCCCCCCACATCACAATCATCCTTAACATAAGCACAAGTTAATAATGTATTTTCAAGATGCAAGTTGTTAATCCATTAGCTCTTCACTGTTGGCTATTTACCATGAGTGTGAGAACCTTTGTACAACGGGAGACACTGGAATCTGCCTTTGCTGGATACACAAAACCATCTGAAAATAGATGCTGACAGATTAGAAAGCCCTGATTTCTTGGTTTTGGTTTGAGATCTGGGGGAATGTTCATTTATGTAGCTGTTTTAAATTTAGTTCGTGTTTTTCCCCTTGCGTGGGGTAATTGATAGGATGTTAGCAGACTGCTGGATTTTCATCGTTCTTAGCGACACTGAGGCGGCAGGTCGGATTCCACCGCACGTCCTGATAAATTAGGTGTGTACAGCCAGTAAGCACGCCACAACTGATAAGCCCGCCCCTTTTCCCGTTCCTGCCAATCCAGACAGCTCCTGGGACAGCCCTTGCTTGTGGGGTTACAGGAGGAGAAGAGCATGTAAATTGGTCTGATCTGGGTGCTTTTTCTAACTGAGAGATGAGCAAAATAGAAACACATGCACATAAATACATAAACGCATGCACATACCCTAGCTAATTTCACTTCCTGGAGAAAGTATGAGAATTTCCCGTGTATGTAGTGACACATCGCACTCGCTTCCTGCTCAGTCATTTTGTGCTGAACGAAGTACTTTAAATATTCTTAATAAGAGACGCAAAGTCGGCAGACATTAGTCTGCACGGATGCCGCATCACCCGACTTATGACTATGACTCTTTTTGTTTATACTGAAATCTGATACAAATTATTCATGTGTGAGAAAGATCTCCATTGGTTGTTACCCGAACTGCCCTGAGGAGTCACCTCCAACATTATTCTCCACAATGAAACTCCAAACGAAACACCCACAGCTCTGTGTATGTATTTACATTTATGTATTTAGCAGATACGGTTACCCTAAGCGATGCACAATCAAGAAAGCAAGTGCAGTCGGTTCCTGGGCACAGTTGGGGTTTTGAGCCTCATACAAAGGCCCAATGGTAAAATCACACGGGCAGTGATGGGATTTGAACCAACAACCTTCTGATCACAGGCACAATATCTTACCCACAAAATCTTACCCACAGTCACAGACAGGCTCCCACATGAAGCCACAATTAAATTAACCCCCACAGTCGCTAAAAACAGCCAAACCCATACCCATTCAGCTTTGGATAGGTCCGAATATGACATCAAAAAGGCATCAAAAGCCTAATCGTTAGCGATGCAGGCAGGAAATCAACACGAAGCAGTGGCTCGCTCCCCACATGCGGCTGGAGCCGGTCCCACGGGGCGTCTAATCTGATTAATTCAGTCCCGGTATTATCAAAGGAAGCATCCCACAGAGACGTCTCCACCTCCCCAGGGCTCCATTCATTTCCCACCTAATGTTTATTGGATTCCCTTTAGTGTCTAATTCTTTTTCAAGTGAATCGCTGATAGGCACCAAAGTGAGATGCCCTCGTTAACTCTAATTTCTTAATTGACACCGGCTGCTGTTGCCGCTCTCTTTCTGTTTTGTACATGAGATGGATAAACTCGGCCCTTCTGCTGGAACATTTTGGTGATTACCGTAACAAGCTCTCCGCCTGCCTCGCTCTCGTCCCTCGCCCCTTTGCCTCCGCAGTCTGGAAGCACCACAGGGGCCTTTGTATTGTTTCTGTCAGTCTCCCAGGTTTTCCGGATCGTTCCCACGGCGGTCTGAAGCCAGCCTTCTCCTGGCTGAACCGCAGCCCGTTTCTCCAACTCGCCAGAACTTTCTGGATCACTCTTCCAGTTCCTTCGCCACGGCTTAATCAAATCAATTAAGAACTAATCATGAAGGAGACAAATCTCTGTAATTAAATATAGGCTTATTTTCTTTGTTCTGCATAGTATAAATGGGTTTGTCGTAAGAATGGATATGTTCAGATGATATCACAGTATGGCTGTGAGGAATTTTATACAGTGATTTAAGTCATTATTTATTGTGGTAAAAACAAAGGGCTGCAATGCCAAAGGAATGTTGGAGCATCATACTGTAAACAGATTAAGACCTTTTTGGATATCATTTATGTCGTAAGTCTCCGGTTTTCACGATCCACCGGGATGTGCTGAGTTCGTTGTGAACATCAGCAGAACACCAGGGCAAATAGCAGTCAAGTGTGACAGTGAATCTGGTGTTTGGGTGGAGGAGCTTATTTAAAGAGTTTCAAGTTCATGTGGAGAAGGGAGATTTTGCAATGCATCTCCATCAAAGCTCCAGGAACTGATTTTCTGCGGGGAGGGGCAGGAGGGGGGGTTTGGGGTGGAGGAGATGGTGATGATTTGCCAGGCTGGCTTCCTGCAGGGCTCCGGAGTTGCACTGCTGCCTTCCAGGCTCAGGGGAAGCCCCGTCTCTCACTTTTGCTGACATCTTTTTATTTAAATTAATATTTCCTTTCCCCCTCGGCGCCCCTCTTGTTTGATCTGCAGAGTGCTGTGCCATTTCACACTTGCTGCCCACCTCTGCCCAGAAAAATCCCAGGATGCATACGGATTACAGAATTTAGATCGGGGTACAAACAATGCTGCAGGAAAATGGCTCCTTTGTAGTCCGTGAAAGAGTTATGAATCTTTTTTGAAGGCAGAGGGAACCAAACTGCACAGCCCAATGGCATGAAATGGAACAGAATTGCTCTCTAAATGCTAACATCTCCTAAATATTAGACAATGTCCAAGAGAGGTTTTTTTCTGAGCTATTAAATGAAATTAGATGAAACTGCTGGCGCTGTATTCTTTTATTTTCTCCTGAAGTCAAAGGGACTTTTCAGTACTTAAATTAAATCTACATGCCGCATCTCTGCTTGATTTAATGGCGTCAGAAAATCTAGTGCTCTGCTTTGCTGCAGATCCTGAAACTGCCAATCAGAAATGCATGGGTTCCCAGAAGGGAACTTGGAGACCTTTTCCATATTAGCATAAACCCATGAAGTGTCTAACGGGACATGTCACGAGACAGATGGAAATCCAATGAAGGGCTCATGCTTTGACGGACCCAGACACACTGTTTTTAAAGAGCGGACCACTTCTGCCATTTCTGAGTACCCTTTTTTTTCCGGGTCTTGGCTGTGAGCTCGTTGGATTCGCAGCTTTGTGGCACTGGTCCTGCTTTGGAGTGAAGCGGTTTGGCCCGGGTATGAGTGGAGCGTGATGGAGCTCTGGGAAGCTGTACTGTCCCACCGTCGAATGGGCATGCACGGATACACGCCAGCAAGGGACGGTGGGGCTCCCCAGACCCCCACCCTGCCAACAAAAAATGGGGTGTGAGGTTATTAGTCAAAATACTTTGTAGCAGAGGATTATTGCCCACTTTCTTGTGAAATGGTGTTTCGGGGGTGGGGGGGGAGGTCGGGTTGGCACGCGTCTGATTGGCCGGCGAGCTCGTGGCCAGTGGGCACGGCGCTGCAATGACAGAGAGGAGGTTTTCTTTGGCAGTCGGGATCTCTCTAGCTGAATGGCCCCCACCAACAGCCTGCAGAGATTTGTCCTGGGCCTCACGAAAGCATGGGAACGTATAGCCAGGAGAGGCGACGGCTCAGTGGGTAAAGCTGCTGGGGTGCGGTCTGGAAGAGCTTAGGGGTCCGCGGTTTTGATGAGTGCCGTGTCTTCGAAATATGTCCATCCATCCATCCAATATGTTTATTAGTAAGGACCAGAACGTGTTTGGGCATTTCAGGTAGACACTGATGAATTCGCTCCCTCTGGGATACCTTGAGACCACAATTCACCTAGCTGCATATTTCAGAACTAAACTGGAAAGTGGCAATACAATGAAAGCGCCACACACTCAGCAGGGGGTTTGAGACCCGAACCCTGCAGGTGTGAGGGTCAACACCCTATGTCCATATGCCAGATATATTTAGCCCATACATCTAAGCTGTTCACCCAAAGTATATAAATGAGGCATATTTTACACTTCTGTTTAAATCAGTTACTGTTTAATAGAATCATAGTATCCCCTCTGTAAGAATATTAGGAGCATTTGCCACTACAACCAATATTTGCCAGAAGGTCACGGGTTCGAGTCTTTTGCTTGGCAGAATAGTCACACACCCGTTGGGCCCTTCAGCAAGACTCTGAACCCCCACAACACTCCAGGGGTGCCGGACAAATAGCCTGACCCTGTGTTCAGACCCCTAACCCTTGCCAATACGTGTGTCTCAAAGGAGTGTAAGATGGCATATGTGAAAAGAATAGGGCTGTCAAAATTAATGGGTTAACGCGGATTAATCCATCATCATGATTAATCTGATTAAAATTTTTAACGCAAT
>JAODJW010000117.1:4324357-4341836 GCA_026777045.1 Hyperopisus bebe
CCCCCCCCCCCCCACCCATGAAACAGCTACCCAGCATCATCGTATAGATGTCAGAAACGAGGGGGCCAGTCCCATCGGTCCAGGGACAGGGATTTAACATTTCGCTTTAAATTAGCATGTTACACAGGCAGTGTTATTTAATATCCCATCGGGATACCACAATGGCGCACGGAACAACTCAACATGGAGCTGGGACAGCGAGCTGCGCAAATGCTGTTATTTAAGGGTGTGATGAGAATCAGGTGGGAATGGGCCAGACACAGCACAAGGACACATGGAAAATACCATTTCAGAAAGGATGGAAAAAAATCAAACACAGGTTTATGAAATGGGGACAAGGAAAAAACAGGAACTGAGCCCTGGCCACTGCTGGCTTCAGTATTCCCATCCAGGTTACTGGTTTCCCTCCCAAAACAGCTGCTGCTCTGCCCCTTCGCCTACTCATGTCGCGTTGTCTTTCGCATTTCTGTTTTGCTGGCCCAAACATAGGGGTGTAATCGCATAGACACACCGGCACAAACATGTACACAAAAGCCTGCCTCTGAGCCGCACTCGCAAGAAGCTGTGAATTGTTGACAGAAAGCTTCACAGATGTCATTCAGGGACTGAGGGTGGGTGCAAACATCAGCTGGACCTTTTTGTCCAACTAACAGCGTTTTCATTGCTCATGGGAGTTTTATTTGCATATTATTTTTCTGCAACTGGGGGAGGCAGGACCAACCAATCGGATGTCTTGGTGCTTGGACCCATCTCCTCTACAATCTGATTGGTTATCTCTCTGAACCAATCATTTTTCCTTCTGCCCTCACAACATTTTTGTGTAAGTAAAACTTACCTGTGCTAACACCCATTTGCTGTTGTGTCCTTTCTATAGTTTTTTTTGTCATACTAAGATTTTATCCTGGTCTGTTGCTATTGCAGGATCTGTTGGCTGTCCCTTACCTGTGCAAACATCGTAGACTGTAATATCACTTCAAAATTCTTCACTTCAATTTCAATGACAGGTTTCTTTGCTTATTCTCAACAATGAATTATCACTGTTTAAACTGGCATGTTTGTGAGGGAACGCATGTATGTCCACATGTACATAGGCTTAACCTGAAGGGCTATGATCGAGAAGGGATCTTCTTGAGCCTCTCCACTTGTCATTGGTGTGGAACGGTATGCAGCTGTGTGATTGGGTAAGAGGATCAGATTGTGGGTGGCTCAGTGACCACGCCCCCGTGAGCACAGAGGAGGCGGGACACTTGAGAATGCCTATAGTGTTCTGCTCCAGTGTTCTCAGGTGATCTGCCCCCTGGATCTGCTTACCGGTGGCAGCTGGATGAAGCCATCCGCATCTCAGAGAGTTCAGGTCCACCCGGGGTTCAGTTACGCGGTCAGGTCCACCCGTAGCAACTCGACCCCCCACCGTAGGTTCAAAGTGAGGCCCCCACAGCTGCGTGCTGATGGGAGGGTATGTTAGGGGAAAGGGGCACTCAGCAGCACCGATTTTGTGGATTCTCAGTCTCTAGTCTTCATCAGACCTGTTACTATCTGTTTGCTTTAGCTCTCTGACATTATAATATCAGAGCTCTCTTGCTCAGTAAAAATTGATAAATCTGATTTGGAAAGACCAAGCTCTCCTCTTCCCACATCTGTGCTGGTAAACCGAAGCTAAGGCTTGAAGTTGCTGCTGTGTGGTTTGGAAGCGCTGCAGTACTTCATGTCGTCCTCGTTTCAGTCTCGCCATGATGTAATACCGCTTATTTCACCATATTAACGGCGACGTCATAGCTCGTTAAATAGTAAATGGTTCCATTTGTCACCTGAAGTCTTCATTCTTGCCTTTCACCATAAAGTCCTGTGATGGAAATTCCAGCAGGGAAACTGGATCTCGGTCAGGAATTTGGAAACATAAGAAACTGACATCTCCTAGGGGTACCTTACATGGAGCCCTGTCACAGTTTATGGAACTTTTAAACTGCATATTCACCACAATTGGACAGAAACAGATGGGTCCCTTTGTGTTCTGGGGAAAACGCTTCAATTAAAATTAGAAGACGTCAAAAGCAATGAGCTGCTTTGTATTTTTACGTCTTTAAATTAACCTGGTCTCTGGTTTCTTTCAGTAGTACAAGACATTCACTCACTACCCAGCATGAATTGGAATAACATAAATGAGGGTTTTTCTAAACGTGTACATAAAAACCCCAGAGTTCCCAAAAGTTAAAAATTAACTATTATAATAAGGTTTGTTAAATCCACCACTAAATCCTAAACTTGTTAAAAAAAATGAATACCTTTCTTTCGAGAAATATTTCTTCATACATGTTACTGCCGTAAGAATTACTGCGCTATCTTCACAACCTCCATTTTCTGAAAAGTTCCTCTGTTTTTTTTTTTTACATGTGTATGTTTACATGAAGATTTTTGGACATGATAGAAGTGTGTTACACATGTTTTTGACTTTCCTATCACATTATCTATTCTAGCTCCTAGCGCCTATGATGTTCCCGTAACTTGAGGTTGCATAAGAGTCTGTTAAGTATGACCGCCACGCCAATCAGTCGATACCAGCACCGTAATCCTACCTCGGCTCTCAAGGTAACTTGGGAGGTAACTTATAGGCATTTATGGTCATTATTAATGGGCTGGTAAGTGTTACAGTTACAAACCAATTACTCTGTAATTAAACTTTAATGAAATGCACTACAAATACAGAGGGATGCGCATCAGCTGCCGATCTCTGTCCTTTACTTTCACCTCACGTCACTTCTGCACCCACTGGCACCCTGAATCCAGTAAGGGAGAGCAGGCTGCCTCTCCCACTGTCAGGGAAATTTCTCAGCCCCTGAATGGCAACTGTGAAATTTCTCAATTTAAGAGGAAAAGAACCCAAAATGTAGGAAATAGGTGCCTCTTCTATGACTATACTGGCCCAGGTAAAGTGGTATCACGGCACCAAAGGGAGCAAAGAGCAACGTTATGGCAGTTATGCTCCACCGGCGAAGGAGCGACATGTGGCTGGCTTGACAGTTGACAGAATTATATGAATACAAGCAAACACGCACACACATCCTGTCTGAATGCCTCTGACACTCAAGGCATGCATGGGGGGGTGGGGGGTGGTATACGTGATTTCACTGATGAGTGGCTAGCTATCTGCACATGAAGCGGGTTAACTGCCAAGGAGAAAGTACAGGTGCTTTGGTAGACGTGTCAAATGTTTAATAGATTCCATTAGTGTCACTGGTCTGTGGGACTCATATTTAACCATTGTGTCAATGAGTCCAGCAAATGCAGTGTTTATGTGTGTAACTATGACAACATTTACAAGTAGAACATTCCAGTGCCTTGAGAAAAAGAACCGATGATGATGAAGACAACGCCGGTCACAGGAACAGTCAGAGGCATCTCCAGGAGGAGAGGCAATCTGTCGAGGCCGTGGGACCGCGGCTAAACCCATGTCTGTGGGTTTAATCGGGTTGGATGACATTCAGGGCCCTTCGTTCATAGGGGATCCTGCAGAACTTCACGCTGGTGCTAGCTCACCTCAGGAACTTTGAGATTGCAATGAAATGGGTCATGCAGTTGATATGAAATCAGCCCAAGACTGTGTTTTTCTAGGCTTGGTGCTTCTCTGGAAAGCCAGCATTTGAGTGCATAATTTTGATTCCAGCAAATACTGCTCAGTCAGCGGTAAGCTAGTAACGTTCACACCCCTAAGTGTGCGATCTGAAAAAAAAAAGGAAACAGACACTTCCTTGCAAGGAAGGATATGCGTTCCATGCGTGTCCACCCTGGCTCTTAAGAAAAAAAGATTCTGATGTCTTGCAGATGCTTCAACAAAAGAAATGTTTCATTAAAAAACAATGTAAGACCATTATTTCAGGGTACTCAATTTGGCAGACACCCTTCCTTTCAAAACTTGATCATAGCAGTTACAAGGAATCTTCGAAGTACCCATGTGGCAGGAATTTGTGCATGGAATTCTAATTCTATATGAACTGATTTTCCCAACCCTGGACAAAAATAGAAATCTTGGCTGCACAAAGCCTTATTCTTAGCCTAGGATCATGGGTAATCGTAACGTGGGGATGGTTCATTTGTAAAACTTTTCACTTTAAAGAGAAAATACAGACACCCCCCCCCGTGTGCTGTATATGGGCCAAAGTAAGTCAGACCTAGCAAGAGTTGCCACGTTAAGTCCAGCTTTATTGTAAGGTCAGGTGCTGAGGATGATGTGGTCTCATTCTGTGCAAAAAATAAATCCTTTTGGGACACCTTGGACCAGAACCGAACCACATTTCATTCCTTAGTAAGCTTGGATTTGCTTCTGTATGAAAGGACTTCGGTACATGCTTGATGCACCAAATATATGGACATAGTGGTTGAATACCGATTTCAGAAATTTGTTTAAATATTTCAAAAATTGTCTCAGATCATGCATCTTTGCTTTAATGGCCGAAGATAAAAACGAAAAGCTTGACACATTTGCATGCAAGTTTCTTTCAGTATATTCTTTTTATGTTGTCCTCTCTTGCCCTCTTTTCACCTGTCCTTTCCATTTTCCACCCCAACCTCCTTCTGCTTTTCTGTCCACCAATCAGTGGACGGGGGGGGGGGGGGGGGGGGGGGGGGGACGTCTCCTCCTGTTGCTGTCCTTCAGAGCCCCCATGATGCAAACTAGGAGATGAGGCCCATTATCACAGAGGTGTGGGACAATAAGCATGATGTTTCGCGATGATTTATGGGTCTCTGCCGGTGCTAATCGGCTCCTGTGGTGTGTGGTCCAGCCCCCACCGCCAAGCTTGCAGCGAACCGTGGCCGGAGGTGGGGGTCACAGCAGTAATAGCTGGAGCAGGTGTCGCATGCCATGTGCACATTGACACATTATAAAGATGAATAGGGGCACCGGCTACCTTTGTGGGGCATGAAGCTGGTGCAGGTGGATGGGCAGACACTTCCCTTTGGTCTCTGCAGTGCTACAGGAGTGACAACACCATCCTCCGTACCCGCTCTCAAAAAATATAAGTAGGTTGTATTAGTGGCCCTTCATGCTGAAAATGACCCTCAAATATCAATAGACCTGGATATGACAAATAACAAGAAAGCGAAATTTGGAAAATCTAAATTTTTCTAGGCCACTGTTCTAGACTTTCATCACTTTATTTGTGGGAGCTGGCGTGGGGGGGTGCTGTGTCCAATGGAAATCCCCTCCAGTGATTGTTGGATATCGTGGTGAGGGGTGCAAAAAAAAGGGCATTGAGCAACCCACCCTTTGGCAGGGACTTAGCACTGGATGTGGAAGCTGAAATCTGGCTCTGTGAGGTCGCGCGCGGATTTGCTCCTTGTGGAACTGGAACCAACAAAACAAAATAAACAGTGTGTTAGGACATCGCTAAAAAAAGGCTGCATTGTTTCCGCTACAGTGGTACTGAGAGACAAATACAAGATGCGATTAATAATGCACTTCATATGTGCACTGTGGAGGGTGTTTTTTTTTTGGTCTCCTAGACGTCAAAGAACTCAGAGGCAGAACCACAAACAACGTGGCAGGAAGCCAGACACTGAGTCGCGTGATGTTGTAAGGTCACTAACACATAATCAGCCGTGTTTGGGATGAGGGAAGCATGACACATCGCTGCAGGACCAAAAGATAACCCCAGGGCGGTCTTCCGAAACTCCAGAGGATACACGGCAATTAAAGCTGGTTCTGTCCATCACCAGTCTCCTTATGCTACTGGTCCCAGTATGTTCTGAAACACTGAGGAATCCAAGACCACTCATGCCAGAATGCCACTCCCTCTATTCCAAAAATGCCCTTCTCTCGATTTGCACAGTTTAGTTTCCACATATTTCTGTTGGCTAGCAGTTGGAACCTGACCACAACCATAAGATTGGTGTGGTGTAGCTTGCAGGGGCCTGTTGAGGTCTGGGAAAGCAGTACAGCTCATTTTTAATCATCGGTCAAAGGGCCTAACTCTGGTGTTTGCGGATGCTGATGTATTACGTAGGATAAAATGAAAGTTAGTGGGGGGGGGGGTGTATGGCTTAGGAATTTGGGGTGCTGTGGCTGTAACCGGATGGTTGCCGGCTCAGATCTTGTGGTGGACAGAGTGATGTCACCATTGGGCCCTTGAATAAGGCCCCTAGCCCCCTCTTTCTACAGGGACCGTCTGACCCTGCTTTCTCAAAAATGTGCATTGCATCGGCTTAAACCATCTGCTAAATAAATAAATGTATAATGTAATGAATGTGGCTTTTAGCTCTTGGAAGCAGAAAAGCATGTGCTGATTGGTGCTTTGCCTCTTACACAAAGTGCTAACTTTACGATGAACGGCCATTCGTAGGAGTTTTACACCTGCATGCTACCTTCAGGGATAGTCTGGGGATGTCGTCCGCTGAGCCGGGTTTCATCTCGGGAAACCTTTGAAGATAATTACGTAAAAGATCCGGCCTTTGATGTTGTAGTTAATGGTTTTCTTGCTTGCGGGCTGAGACGTCCACATGGGTCCTTTTTTGTTCTTCTGTCCATCCGCTTTGCTGCCAGTGATACTTCGTTCTTTGCTGGTGTACCCGGGCGATTTTTTCGCAGCATAATACCCTGTGAATCGGGCTTCGATGGTGACCCGCAGATAACAAGCTTTGCCTCTGTTACTCCCTTCCGACCGCATACTTTGGCTCAGTCCCGTGTGTTCGCGTGTGACTTGTTCCACTGCTAAGAGTGTCTTGGCTGTCCATCCAGATCGCCTGAATTGAAATATTAAAAGGCAGAAACCCAAATGGGGAGCTGTCTAGTCACAGAGAGATGGGAGATTCATCATTTTTGCAGGGAGCAGTAGGCCCTCGACTTTACCCAAATTCCCTGACCTCTTTGACAAGATGTGGTTGTCAGACGGATTGTAAGTGCACTAATGACTGCGGGTGCCTCCGCCACTTTGGGCATGAATATTGGATACATATATGCATGTGTTTTCCATCTTTCGTCAGCCTTCAGCCATAAGCTCCTGAACCTCCGGAAGCCCAAGGAATGAAGAAGAAGGGAACAACCAAGACAGAATATTTTCCGTGTATGTGTGTAGGGGAGACCGAGGGCGATTGTTGAATGGGGTCAGTTGCTTTTAACAGGCTTTTAACACACTTTAAAAAGTCAAGGAAATATTTCCTTCAGGCCTTAAATGTGACAGGGAGTTATTGCGTATGCACAAGATTCAAGTGTTTGATCTGACATTTTTTAAATGTGTTAAACATCTCCCCGACTCATTCGGTTTCTTAGTAAGAAACTTGCTAAGTTGCTTGAAATATCACACACTACCTTTGTCTTACACCTGCTCTTATTCCTGCTATACCGATACATGTACCATCTGGGCATATATACATTTGGGATACTGAGCCAGTGAGCTATAAACTGTGGCAAGTTGGAGTCACTTTGCCAGCTGAATAAACTGGTTAATGACTCCATGGTGTGGACTGGTATAGTCCCACCAGTGTGGACAGAATGGAGCGGCGTCGATGTGACCCCACAAACCACCCATAAAACATTAACTTGGAGAAAATAGCTTCTTGCAGGGCAACTAATTTATGATATTCAGATCATCATTGGAAAACTGGAATAATAGTTATTTTCTCGTTTTAACTATTAATACATACATAATTACGCAATGTTTTGCACGTCTGTTCGGCCCTTTATTTATGATGGTAATGTTGCTGGAAATATAAGACATTTCTGTGTAAGGACCAGCAGCAGAGAGTGATGTCATAAACAGCAAAGCACACTTACGAGATACCTAAATTGGCTCATTGAGTGTCTGCATGCGTAACATAATGGATACCATACAGTGATATGAGGCACACTGTATTAAAAACATTCACCATTAATGAATGTTCCAGAGTTGATACTTGATCTGAGTTTGATAACAAATCACAGCACAGTTAGCCTGCATTATCCTGTTTTTTTTTCCTTCCTGGGAAACATAAGAAACCATAAAAGTGATTAAATCACAGTACATTGTTGGGTGCACTTCTATACCAATAAACAGCAGTTCAATTTGCCAGAGTGGAACATGGGAAATGTGAGTGTAAATGTCATCACTGATCAGCAGCTCCTCCCCAGTGTTTGCTGCACTGGCATCAAGCGCTCGCCACTGATCTTAAAAGTATGATTCTCCATCTCCGCTGAATTCAGACTTGGGGTGAGAGGAGGTGACGAGCGAGAGTGAAAGGAAATGAAAAATATGGGCTGAGGTTAGAGGATATACTGTCCCCCATGCAGGGATTAACTCAACCTAATCAGTTAGAGTGTTTCATTCAAACCCGCCCTGCTTGCCGGTGCCATCTTCGGGTCTTGGGTGACCACTGCAGGCCAGCAAATAAAAAGCCCCCTACGCACCCACACCTCTCTTTATTTGCTGGATGGATGTTGCCTTGGTCAATCAGCATAAACACTTGCTTCATCATTGGGCTGTAACTTAGGCGTGAAGCTATCATGTCACCTGTTGGCGTCTATTCTTCTCAGCATCGCATCTCCTGGCAACCAGCATCCCGCTGTGTTTTCACAGGTAGTTGATCCTGCACGGCGGGGCCATCGCCCATCGGGGAGCTCTGGATGCAGGGCGGTGGCGTGACCACGGGGTCGCCCCGGTAACCGCTGCCATTACGTTAATGACTCCTTTTCTGCACGAAATACGAGACCTGTTTTGAAGGTGCTGTGGCGGGCGGCACAAATTGAATATTGTAACAGGTTTCGGGGAACGCCATCTGGTGCTGTTTTGCGATCCGGTGCGGGGGCTTTGGTCGGACAAACGGGGACGGGGAGCTCTGATGTCCGGGCAGCAGTGCCGGCAGCCGCCGGATACGGCACATGTGCACCACAGCCAGGGAACACGATACCTCACTTTCATTTTATCGCCCAGTGTTTCAGCCCAAAGGATCATTAGATTTCTTTTCAGGCCCCCAATTTGCCATCCATTCTCCATTGCCACGATGTTTGCGCTCACATACGGTTTGATATCTGTAACACGATACAGCATCGGGGTCGAAGGGGGCGATGTACGCCTCAGCTGGAGTAAAGGGAAGGTCATAGGTTTGAATCCTGTCCTCGCCAGAATAGTCACATGTCTGCTGGGCCCTTAAGCAGAACCTTTACCCCCCCTGAAATTCTCCAGGGACACCAGATTAATGGCTGACCCTATGATTGGACCCCAGGCTTCACTCTTGTTTGTTTGTTTGTCTCAAGGGAGAACAGGGTGTGTAAAAAGAAGCATTCCAATGTACTTGGGCGAATGGCAAATAAAGTATCATTTCATTTCAGAGGAAATCAGATACCCTTCCTTTAAAGGTCTGCCCAAATCCTGTACCATGAAACTCTTCCAGAGAGTCAGAATCATGATGCCTATCCTCAGGACAGCAGTCTGTGACATCACTGTTGGGAGTAAGCCTTTCCTGGCCAGGGGGCTGATTAACTTACCCTAGGCCCCTTTCCCACTCCAAATATATCCCCAAGGCGGGGAGGGGCCCTGATGTTTCAGGAGGCCCCGGGCTATAGCCTAGCACAGCCTATGCATTAATTCGCCCTCGATCCTGGGACGTATTGAGTCACAACGCCTGCCCCAGATTCACGTTCGTTGGGCCGGGGGCTGTGGTCCCCGGGGGTTGGGTGAGAGTCCTTGGTGATTTCTTTTTTCACGTGGGGTGAGGAGAAACTAGCCGTGCAGTGGCTGCAGTCTGAACTGGTATAACAGAAAATCGGGAGGTGCCTTCAGAAATGCACGACCCCTCAGGAGACGTCGACTGTAAGAGAAAACTTCAGGAGCTGATGTTCCTGGAATACAATGTATATGTTTAAATATGAAGTGCTTAAAGAAAGTTTTAGGACGCTTGCTTAATTCAGTAAAAATATAAGGAAATTTATTGGTTTTTTTAACAAAAATCATTACTTCTCATTATCACATTAGAAACAACCAGGATAAGCACAGCATTCATTTCAAGTAGTAATACATTGAAACCCAAATTATAGTTCTAATATAGCTGTTCTGAGTTAAAAAGTTAAAAAGTTGATTGACAAGCAGGGTTATTGGGTGCTTAGTGATTAGTAACACATTTGCAATAACATAAAACACCAAACTTCTGTGTTTAGTATCCCTTTGGGAGCCAATGATTACAGTTGCAATTAATAGCAAAATTGCAACAAAAGAACTGAAAGGGTCAGTCAAAAAATATGAAAATGACTGTGCAGAAGATATTTGCAGATATGTTTAACACTGCTGGTCAATGGACTTGTTATGAAACCAATAAATTAGCAATATTTTTACAGAATTAGGCAAGCGCCCCAAGACTTTCTGTGAGCACGGTACGAATTGGTATATATGTTGTATATTTGTAGGTCTTTGGTTTGTCCTCCAGGTATTTCCTGAGGGGGCACATCGGTCTCTTACAAAAGACAGCCACTTACATCCAGTTCAGAGTGTCCACTACCTCATGCCCTTTGCATTCTGGGATAGGTTCCACATGTGCTGTGACCCTGCACTGAATCAGCAGTTATGGGAAATGAATGAATGCATGTATTTTGTTGCAGAGTTTATCACATTCAAAATAAATTTGGAGTAAGAAAAATTCTATAAAACATTCAGTCTACATATGACCGGTATTTAAAAACAAGTCCCTGTTGGCAGGTGTGCATTGTTATTAACTGGCAGCTTGAATACAGTATATTTTCTAGAAAAACGATTCAGCAAAATTCGACTTGTGTATAAATATTGTGCCTTATAGCTTATTACAGCTCGATCTGCCATTGATGCCACTTTCCCAGATGCCAGATTAAAAGTCAGATGTCAAAGGCACTTTGTACTTTGTGTTATTGTTCGTTAATCATATCGACTGTCCATCTGCGAGTTTATGTTGGCCATGTACCTTGGTGCGTGCAGATACACTTGTGTGTGTGTGTCTGTGTGGGTAAGTGAGAGAGATTGGATTAATAATTTAATTGCTTAAGCCAACAGATGGGGCAGATTAATTTCAGTAAGGTCACAATGTGAGTGTTGGGTTATCTCTAGTAGAATATATTTTCCATATCACATGATCTACTAATTGTAGTTGATATCTTTCACACGAGCATAAATTTTCTTTAGTGATAATTTTTAACTAAAAACAAACAAATTATTTGAGAGATTTCTTTGGAAAAAAAAACATTTCATTGACATTATGCGTTTTAGTGACATAACAGATTTTATTTGTTTTAGTGGGAAATATATCTCAAAGCTTGTGTTGTTCTTAGTTCACAATCATTTATAAATAAGTGTTTTGCAAGCTTGGTCATACATTTGTTCTGTTAGCTTTTGCTGGTGCATTCCAGTGACCATAAGCTTCATTGTGTGTGTGTGTGTGTGTGTGTGTCCGTGCGCGTGTGTGCCCGCACGAGGTGTTTCCTTAGAGCAATGTGCTTAGCGTTGGCGCATGCTAGCTGTGTGCTTTCTGCTCAGCCTCCCACCTTTAGGGAAAGACGTGGCACATTTCCATTTTTACGGGAATCGTGAGAAAAACCCTTGTTGCCTGTGAGAAGAGGGACAGGGGATCCCTACACTGCTGGATGCACCTGGAAACGCTCAGGAGGAGCACATTGAAGGACCTTGCTGAGATGTGCTTCACAACATGCCTTTGATTTCCATGAAGTGCATTGGCTGAAATGTGGCGCACGTAGAGGGTCGCATTGCAAATATGTTGCCTGCATGGGGTTGCATCACAAATACGTCGAATGCGCGGGGATGTGTGACAAATATGCTGCATGCCTGGGGAGTTGCAAATTTGTCACATTCACTGGGAGACATCTCAAATATGGTGTCAAGTATCACAATGGCGAAAAGCACTTTTCAAAGATTAAATTAAGTTACTGAAGGTGACAAAAATAAAGAATATTCTTTTTGTATTTTTAACCAATTTTATTTAGTTGTTTATGATCTAGCACCAAACATACATAATTAGTTCATAAATCTTAATTTTACTTCTCCACAAACAGGAAAAATAATCTGTCTAATTAGCCCTTTTCTTTAATCTAACCAGAGGAAACTAGGGAATAATTTAATAGAAAGGCATTAAA
This sequence comes from Hyperopisus bebe, assembly GCA_026777045.1. Lineage (NCBI taxonomy): Eukaryota > Metazoa > Chordata > Actinopteri > Osteoglossiformes > Mormyridae > Hyperopisus > Hyperopisus bebe. Next base: position 4,336,434 of record JAODJW010000117.1, read on the forward strand.
ACCATCAAAAGATGAAAGAGCAAGTGAGGCTTTCATGTTGTATCTGCTGTGAGGTGTTTTTGCCTCTGCTTTCACACATTGCTCGCTTCTCCTCTGTCCTTCAGCACCTGCGTCCCAGGGATAATGTTTATAATGTGGTCTATGAGACCAAAGAGCGTCGTGAATGCCCTCCTGTTTTATTTGTCTCAGAGTCAGTCTCCACCCAACAGGAAGCTGGCCAGCTGAGCAGAGTACCCTTCTGCTTCAGGTGCATTTTGACCCAGTGATGTAAACATATATGTCAAGTGCCAGGTTACTGCCTCAAACAGGATTCTCTGTAGAATACGTGCAAGAGCCGAGGGGCAAAAGTAATTCACGCACAGAGTCCTAGATATTTGTACGACGCGCCGATGTGAACATGCATCCATCCTCCAATCACTGATCCAGCACAAGGTCGCAGCCTACCCTGGGAAGCGCGGGGTACACTGGTGTTATAGCTCATTCCAGAGGTGGGCCACCACAGAATTTGTGAGTGTATGTAACTAGAGGCAATTTGCAGATAGCAGAGGATATTTGTGCAGTGATTCACTTACAGTGATCAGCAGTGCATAGTTATTCCTGTAGATCCACCAGTAGAGTGTTATGTTAGTAATACAAAGACTATGGGTTCAGTTTCTATGGGGAAATATTTAATAATCATACAGATTAGGCAGTAGAACCACCAATCAGAGGGGCAGTGTAGCCAGTACTTCAAGAGAAACTCTATGCAGGACACAATGATGAAATAAAAAAAATGGCAGAACTTCTTGAGGAGTGACTGTGCGACTCCTCAAGTGAAATCTTAAACAGCTTTGTAATGTTACTTCGCCCGGGGTACTGTGACAAACAATTATCACAGAGCAGCTGGGAGGAGATTGGATGGAAATTAAATGTCAGTTGGATTGTAGCAAGGAAAAAAGGAGGAAGTCTGTGCCCTCTCATGCCCTCCGATAGATGTGTTATTCATGCCAACGTAAAGGACGCGTGGAAATTTGTGGGCACTGATGGTTGCATTATTTAACAGGGACATATTTATTTTCATGCATAAGGGGAATGTATTTGAACCTTAATGGGTAGTAACTTCAGATGTGGACCTGGCCAACAAGCATCTACTTAGGGTAGCAGCCCCCAAATACATGCACAAAAGAGAATGTGATAGTGGTGATGGCTCCGGTTTATTTTCAGAGGAGAAAACAGTAAAAAAACAGGCTGTCCAAAGTGTGAAAATTAAGGCTCTCACAGCTTTCGTTCAGCTAAGTGCACATAATAAACAAAAACATGTTTTCTTAAATTACACATTAATTACAGCCATGATTTGTGTATATTTCCGGGAGCCACTAAAATTAAAGCTGCGTCACAGATTTCCATTTGGGAAAACTACATTCTGCATTCTATGATCAACATCACTCAGAGCCAATGAAAACAGGGGGTGGGAAGCACCAGCGGCCAATCAGTTCTAGGGGGGTGGTGCTCCCCCTGCTCCCTCACTGGCTCCCCCACTGTGTGAAAGGAAAAGACATCTACTTCCTACCATCCAAAGGGTGAGCTTTACATATGGAACAAACGTACACGATACAGGAGCAATCAGGAATCGAGAAGGAGGGCTTGGAAAACAGCATGAACAACCATAATCAAAGAAAGAAGCTGAAGTAGAAGAACAGGGAGGGAGCATGAATTTCAGGTTATTTTTGAAGGTAAGGCAAAAATGTGATCACCAATGGGCAGAGTTGAGTAATTCGGGCCCAGAGAATAAAAGTCCAGACCGGGTTTTTGTTCCAACCAACCAGTTGAGTACTCTGTGACTGTGACTCTTTATGCTCCGCTGGTTGGTTTTAACAATTCAGACAGACAGAACTATCTGGACCTGAATTACTCAACTCTACCAATGTGAGGCCAGAATGGGGAGGGCACTAAGACGGGCTGGAGTGGGCTGACAAATATGTGACCTGGAACAACATAGAGAGGATCACACATTCAACAGGCCCGCCTGCCACACAGCAGGAAGCCAGTCGCTTGCAGGGCACACACACTCACACACATATCATACAGGGGCATTTAGGGGAATTTAGGGGCAGCCATTCACCTACTGTAAGTGTATGTCTTTGGACTGTAGGGGGGCACCAGAGTAACTGGTAGGTAGCTTCTCAACATGGAGGGAACATACAGCCCTGGAGGTGTGAGCAGCAGTCAGGCACCAGCCCTACCCACTCAGCCACCCTGCTGTCCCTTGATATGAGCTATTATTATTAAACCTTTGAACTGCAGATCACCTGCTATTTTATAAAAACGGGTGGCATTACAGATTTGCCGTGCTAGGTTCTCAGTACTTGGGTCCCTCACAGTGCATAAAGAGGTCTGGCTGTCACAGTGCAGAAGCCCTTAAAGATCTAGTGAAGGAGGTTGTTATGCTTGGCTGTCCCTTAAGCTCTCCATCCATATAGACTAGTTTATCCATCCATCCATCCATCCATCCATCCATCCATCCATCCATCCATCCATCCAACTGCTTCTCTCGTGTGTCACCAAGGATCATGAAGCCTGTAACAGTGAAGATGCCTTCCCTATAACTGGATTGAAGCTTCTGACTTTTGCTCATAGTCTAGCTCCTTAACCCGCTTGGCCACAGGCCTCCCGTGATGACCTCATGTCATGTGACTGCGTGTCACAGCACCGTAGTGAAAGCATTGCGCAGGGGAAGCTGTGTATGAGACGGCCGGCTGGGCCTCTGCTGATGCTGCAGGAATGGCACCACAGGGCTGCCTGCGCCAGCAGCTCTGAGGAACGGGCCACACCCACACGTGCAGGAAGATGGCGCTCTCAGCTCTTATTTTTGGAAGACTGCCCCCCAACTCCACCCACCCCCCGTGCTCAAAATGGGGAATAAAGGAAGCAAAATTGTACACTGCTGAAATAAAACGGTTCTGCAGCAGCAAGCAATACAACATTGTTATGCGCTGTTTTAGCTGAATATCTTACGTAGTCAGAGTGGAAGAAGAACAGCAAGTGAAAGACATGAGCTTTAGAGAATCACTTTCATTTGATGTGCAGGGAAAGGTCACATTTGTGTGTATGTGGGGCGGGGGGGGCGCAATGTTCTGTACTGTTCTGCTCAGTAAATCCCCCCAGGGTCCTTTGATTCTAGCAGATATTTTGGCATGACCGAATGGTGGACGTCAAATACGAGCCAATATCTATCCATCCATCTTCTGTAAGTAGTTATAAGCAGTTTTCCATATAGGGTAGAGTTTCTCAGCCTGGTCCACCTCCCTACTGGGAGCTGGGAAGGAGCAAAAACATGGACTGTCTTCCCTAAGGACCGGACTGGGATCACTGATATAGGGTGAATGTGGGCCTGGAGCCCATCCCAGGAAACACAGGATATAAGACAGGGGACACCTTGAACGGGATTTTGGTCCATCACAAGGCACATATATGCACGCACTATCAGACACTAAGGGCAAATTAGGGAAGCCAGTTCATTTGAAATGCATGTTTTTGGAGCACCATGAAGTACCTGGAGGAAACCCTCAAGGACACAAGGCAAATGTGCCAACTTCACCGACACACAGGGCCAGGGAATAAAGCGTACAACCCCAGGCCTGGAGGTGTGAAGCCGCCATGGATATTTCTGCCTGCCATGTACTTGCTGTGACTTTAGAATCAAGTTTCTCATTGGCCAGATGACTGAAAGGCCACACCCCTTAGGAGCATTATCGTCCAATCAGGATACAATGGCATGGCAGATTTTTTTTTCTTTGTGTGCATTATGCCATGTATTGCTATAGCCAAATATTTACTGTTCCAGTCCATCTGGTAGCCACCCTGAACCTGCGGGGGCATCTGGAAGGTCAGAGGTCGGACAGGATGCAGGTATAAACAGCCACCCATAGGAAGCATCTCATTCCCGAGACTAAATTCTGCTATGTTTACTATTTTCAGGACATAAGTATGAAAGGCAGCAGACAGCTTTTGAAGTGCTGGCTTCCTGACCAGCTTCTATGCATTTCTACTCCACGGTGGGAAGTCCTCTCCTTCTCTGTCCTCGCTGGCCCTGCCCAGCCTGGCCTGACTTCACACACGGCCAAAGGGGGATGTCAATGCTGAAAACTGCCCTAAAACAACGACGAGCATTCCCTGGGAGTTTCTCCCTGAGCTCCCCATCCCCCCCCCCCAGCAAATCGCTGCAGATCCCATCTGTTTAAACCATCTCGCTCTCCCTAGAAGATGGGCTGCAGAGGAAAGCATATTTTTTCTCCCAGCTTGCCACATATCAACTTAATTATTGGCAAAGGCGTCTGGAATTCACTCCGTTACCAAATTGTGTATGTTATATAAACCCTCACGAGGGGGCAAAATAATCTACGATATCCTTAAAATGTGCCGCTGGAGGTCTGCTAGGATGGGAGCCAAGGAGTTTGTAAAAAAGGGGGGCAGGACCGTAAAGAGAAGGAGCCACTGGGGCTCGTGTTCCTTAGCGAACCGTCGCTAAGCTATTAGGCGTCTCTCTTCATCGTAGGCCTCAGAGCAACACAATGAATAATAACATCTTTTGGCGGGCCCCCATTGCTGAGGTCACTGTTGCTTTCCTTTAGGTCTGCTGTCAGTGAGGGGGAGGGAGGGGGTGTCGGAAAGGGGCGGTGCCTGCCCGGCTTCCTCTCTCATGCACATTTCACGTTAAAGAAAATTCACGTTAATTTCAGACAACAAAGGGTAGCCTTCACTTTCTAAGGCTCTCGTTTAAAATGGACCATCACTCTGCAACTTCATATGTGTGGCAGCTCTTTGTTGTGTCACTATGAAAAAATGTCTTACAAATTCTTTTACTCTTTTTTTTGTTAATTGTATGTTTTTGAAGTCTCTTTTATTTCTGGTGTGAACTTAACGTCCCTTTCGGTCCCACAAAAAAAAAACCCAGTCATCTTCCTGTTTGAGGGCAGTGAGCTTGGTCCGATGGGAGCCCAGTCGTGGATTTCAGGATTTCCTTTACACGGAATGCTGGTGTTTTGTCCTGATTGGGTACAGGGCCGAACCTCTCAAGGCAATTTCTTTGGACTATGTTTGGTGCACTCAAACGGCGGGCATTAGCTTGCAAAAAGAACATTGCTTTCATATTGCCTTTCCAGTACCCTCCCACCACTTACCCAGTACTGAGTTGTGACGTTTCATTCAAAATGTTAAGATAATGTTTACAATATGTACTGTAAATGTTGCAGTGGATGTAGGTTAGTCCTTACCTTTATCCGAGGGAGCACACTCTGTTTTTAACTGGAGCTGCATTGTATTGACTCAAATATTTAAGAATATTAAAATACATTTATTGGGTATTAAAGAGATATCAAAAGGATTGCATTTGCCCCCCCCCCCCCCCCCCCCCCCACCCCCCCC
>JAODJW010000117.1:4341936-4353832 GCA_026777045.1 Hyperopisus bebe
CATTTGCCCCCCCCCCCCCCCCCCATAGGGAGCCATAATTTCTGCAGTATGATCCCAGATGCTTTGCAATGTGTAACAGTTAAGATATCAGGTATACCTGGCGACGGCTTCATGTAACCAAGCTACGCAGAAACCTCAGAACCTGATGTCACCTTGTTTATCGGTTCTGATCCACTATCAGTGCATCACTAATGAGAGACATGATTAGTAGTTAATTGCTTGAATCTGGAGAGATGTGGATAGAATAATTACAACGAGAGGTCCCGGAGGAAGGAACCCAGAGTCTCTCTAAAGTTTAAGCGGAAAAACGTAGCTGCCAGCGTAGTTTTCCTATTTTTATGGCTGAAGCATCCATACATCACCAGTTATCCAGGACAGGGTTACACTGACCCAGTCCATGAAGTAGAGGGGAGGGTGGGCAGGGTGGGCACCCTGGACAGGGCACACACCACCCGACAGAAATGGCAAAACTGGGACATCATCAGGAATCCCGCAAATACAGAGAGGACATGCAAATTCAAACTCGCAGCTTTGATACTGTGAGGCTGCAGTGCTACACAGTGAATCTCCACCAGCTCCAGCTATTGCCAAATACCATCACTTTGGATCAGTCATAAAAAGTATGAGCTTTCAGGCAATCTGTGCAACACGATTATCATTTCTGGTCATTTTACTTCCATCATTTGCAATCGGTCCTGTGCTTTTTTGATGGCCTCGTTCAGTGCGACCTTAACACAAATGCGCTTAATAAAGGGAATTTGCCTTTGAGATCCATTGAGTGGACGTATTCCTAATTACCCTGGTCATGAGATAAGGCAGCTCTGGGCTTCCGTATCGGGGCCCCAGGCCGAGCTAGGGAGTCCCTGGATTTACCGAGAGTGTCGGCGAGCATCTCAGCTGCCCGCATACGCGCTGATAACTATCGATTTTTAACAGCTGTTTCCGCTTAATGAGCCCGTCTGCTTTACAAATTGCGCATGCATAATTAAAGTGATGTAACAGCTGGGTCTCTCGGACCCCCCCACAGCCCACCAGCTCTCCTTTAGAGGATTTCGCCTGAATCTAAGGCACCCCCCCATCCCGTGCAGCTCCCCTCAACACACCCAGAACATGATGTAAAAACAGAGAGGCGGTGTGTCACTCTTCCTCACCGCTAGGGGGCGTCAGGGAGAGAGGTGACAGGTTTGAGGGGAAATTCCCTCACCTTCACTGTTATGTAACTGAATGATAAATTCGCCTTGGCATGCGCTTTCAGTGGCTGACGCAGATCTCACTGCTCATGACATTTGCTGCCTTTTCTACAAATAATAATCAGATAATCGCTGGAGAAATTCCAACATATTTTGTGAAGCGTTTCCCGATCGGGGTGAAGACTCCACGGACACAAAGCTGTGGTCTTTGATCTTCTAAATTTTATTCCCTCCACCCTCCACCCACCCCCCAAGGTGAAATTGGCCTCCTATACCGGTGCCCCATCAGAGGATGGTGCCCTAGGCAGCCGCCTATATCACCTGAGGGGTTGACTGCAACACAGCCTTGACTTCTTTGTCCAATTGACTTACTGCCCCCCCATTGCAGATGACAGCAAGGGAAGCTGTGAGTGATGTTTACATGTTGTAAAAGAGGCTGTGAAACACATCGTGCTCCAGTCACCTTGGAAATAATCAAAAGGAAAACAAAGCTTTATTAATAAAAGGCTTGGAAAGAAGCTGTAGGCAGAAGCCAATAAAAGCAAACACAGGCTGCAGAAGATCCTGAGAAGGTACAGCTAAAGTGTGCTTTAAATTGGCCTACCCTACTTTTATGCCTGACCCTGGGCCATCACGGCACCTGGGCACCAACGGTGATTCTCCAGCATTCATGTTTGTCCTGATGCCCTGATCACAAGCAGCTTGGGGGGGGGCATGCCTGACCCGGTCCCGGGTCCAAAGGGAGGGAGTCTCCGTTACTCAAAAGCTGGCTGGACCTGCGGGAATGAAGCTTTCCACTTGCAAGCCCTGGATGGCACCGGGGTCCATGTGAGAGAGTCCCTGTAACCCGTAAGACAGAAGCATTCTGGATTGCCGGTCCATTCACAGTTGGGTCAGACCTGAAGCACGTGAAGAAATAGAACCATTACTCATGGGATTCCATCCTCCATCATCTGTCCTGTGGTAATTACCCAGAATGCCCCTCACTGCCCCAGGTGCTATCCCCTCACGCACACTGCCCTGAGCTTACAGGGGGGGTTGGGGGGGGCTGTACACCAGCATAATGAATAATTTAATCAACTTATGATTAGAATAATTCCTACGCAGCATTTCTTGCTTTTAGTACATACAGGAGCAAAACACAGATGGTGGTTCAACTAAAACTGATATAATTTGATCTCTCAGGTTCATTCCACTGTGATCATACAGCGTGAATCACACCATTGAAGATTATCCCTATTTAGAAACCCTAGAGTCTTGACATGTAAGACTTGTCATGATAAAGCGAGTATCACTCCATTCCTGAACACCTACTGTTAATTACGTGTGAGATAAGGGAAGATTAAGTCGCAAATCCATTAAGCATAATCCCATGATTCATCATCATCATCATCACTGACAGACATCACCGCAATCATTTTTGACGATTTTATGTTGAAGCGGGTACAATGTGCTGAAACAACGTGAGATACAAAGAACAGTGGAATTAACATAATCCTAAAAATCCTGCTATATTTAATATGGCAGTGGTTAGAGATCGACAGGGCATTGCCAAGTGATCTCAGTTCATGTTCCTGTAAGATCCTCGTAACTGTATATGGGCGGTCTGAAATCCTGAAAGATATATCCAGTGGTGATGTCATCGCATCAGCCTCCAGATCCAGGAAATTCATGTGAGTGTTCGCAGTGTGGAAATGCGACGGCGCAGGACAAGTCACATTCTCCCCTATCAGCCCAAGGTCAGGTCATTTATGGGACTTTTCTCTGGCCTCTGCGGTTTATACATAAAAAAATCTGAAGAGTTAAAGAACTTGCTGGCCTATTTTCTTAATGACCCCCAGATGCTGTGTAGGCCCATCACCAAACGGCAGAATTGGGCTTGGCCGATCTGTCTGCAAGAGCTTGGGTCTGATGGTCATTCACGTTTGGTCACATGCAAACGAAATATTCAGCACATGTGTCACGCGACATTTTTTCTTTGCAAGCCGTCTAATGACCTTGCTGATGTTGGCTTAAAAAAATGCTGAGCTCCTTTATTCTGCTGTTTTGAAATCTTCCTATAAGGTCCGTGATTCCACTCCTTGTTTGAGCTTGAAAATGACACAGAATCCTAACTCCTGGTCTGAAAAATAAAAGGTTAATGGATGTATAGGCTGACATGTTGGGGACCACAGAATTTAAACAGGGAGATTTTACGTGCATCCTCTTCAAAGCAGCACATTAAATAGCTTTCTCACCTTTAGGGGGAGGATGGGGGGGGGGCAAGAGACCTGACTAAAAAATCCTCTCTTCTCACTGTGGAAAACGTGATTACTTTTGTCCTAAAATCCTTACCCATATATGATTACTCCCCCCCCCGCCCCATGACTTTACATCATCCAAGATACCAGCACAGGATGGTAATGTAAGAAGCAGACTTATCAGTTTCCAGAATTATCAGTGGTTATATAAAGAAAACAAAAATATTTACCAAATACCCGGCATGATTTCTGATGTGAAGTCTGTAAAGGATATTTTCGATAGGGCTGTGAGGGCAGTAGGGTCAGGATTAGCGCACAGCGGAAGGGGCAGAGTCTGGTTACTGTGAGCACTGGTGGAGATTCAGTTCACCTGCCCTTGGTCCCGCTAGCTGCAGATCGGTGTTTGTGCCTTAGTAACCCCGACCGAAGTCGTAAGCCCAGGGTGAGACCAGGGGCATCAGAATCTCTGTGTGTCTCTCAATATACTTGTGTACTTGTGTTGTCGTGTACCCATTTTACGTCCTATTCCCTTGCCAAAAGCCAGTTCCAATACTGAAGAACAGAAGTACAGAGGATGGTAAAAACCCCCGGATGTCGTTCTTGCCCTGCCCCAAATATCAAGGATCAAACATCAGTTGCATACTCGCCAAACGAGACCAATCCCATGGTTCATTGCTCCCCAAGTTCTTGGGAGGCATGTTAGCAAGACCAGTCTTGCCAAGACCACAAGTATGGTCTTTGTGTTCTTCGTATTAAGAAACACCCATTGTGACAGTGTCGTTTGTCCACAGGTGTTGACATCCTGCACTTTTTCCCATTCTGACCCCATTATTTTTAAACTATCTATACCACATATACCATTATATAGACATCCATTTTTCTATTTGTGTATCACACATTTATATATCATACAAGTATTTTTAACACTTAACTGCTATTTTGCTGTTTCAGATTAGAACTGCATTTAGTTGTTTGAGTACTAGTATTTTGTACAGTAATGACGTTGAATCTAATCTAATCTAATGTAATGTAATCTAATCAAATGTAACATAAACAGTATTAATCTTTTTACCATACATCATGTTGGCCTTTCACAATAATCATTGGGATATATACCCCTCGGTACATAGTATTCCCCCTTATTACCACATCCATCGTGTACTCTTGCACAAAATGGAACTAACTGGAACTGACAATTGGTGGTGGAGGAGGCAATTCGAGAGAGGGTTTTTTGGGGGGGACAGCCTAAATATTTATTTAATTAAGAAATGAGACACAAACGTAACGGTGAAGTCAAAAACAAAAAGATTACTCAGGGTCTGACTGCCCCCCCCCCCCCCCCCCAAACCTCACCACCTCCATTCTCGCCTACTGCTATAAATCAGTCATGGATAAAGCGCAGCATTTGAAAAGAAACCTATAAACTGGGGGGGGGGCATGGTCAGTCTGAACACGCTTAAGTATTTACTCCAAAAGCCCCATTCCGGTTGGTTCTCTGTAAGGTACAGAACGACCGTCTGTCGCCTGAATTACGCTACAATGGCCAAATGACCAAAGGGTGTATCGATGCACCCCCTCCTTTCACTGTTTCAGCACGAAATCATCAGAGGAACAATGAAACAGCATAAACACAGAAAACACAGGCATAATCACCCCCCAGCACATGAGCAAAAACTTGCTCAATTCCGTGCGCCAAGAGTTTCCAGGGTGCGCCGTTTATAATCTTCCAATGCATAAATATTCAATATTCCATTGCATAAGCTCTGCTATTCATCAGTTACTCATCAAACAATTATATTTACACAGTGCTTGTACGCTATCTGTCCGGTCAGTGGGACTGTTTGTGCAGAAAATGAGTCCCGGTTTGTTCGGCCGCGGTCCAGGCTGAGTCCGTGTAGCGCAGGTGTTTGCGTGTCTTTGTGCGCCTTGCCGGCCAACCGATTTTTGGCACCCGCTGAACCGACCCTCCCAAAAAGATGGCCGTTTCTCTTCTCTCTTTTTTTCTCACACGGAATTCGCCGGGAGATCAATAAGTCTGATTTACCGCCTCCGTCACGCGTAGAATGTTAAATGAGAGGGAAATGAAGGCAGATCCCTTGATACTGGGGGCTGGGAAGGCTGACTCTAATCCAAATAAGTGCATGTTTATTGGACCCGGAGAGGCATTCGTGACATACAACCATATACTGCTGTTAAAGCGGCAGGAACCGACAGCCACACAAATTACTGTTAATTGCCTCACTTCACTTCAAGAGCTAGGTATAAGTATAATTAATTAAATTTAATTGATAACCTGCATAACTTAATTTCAGGGGGTACATGACCCAATACGAGAGTGAATCATGACTCCAGATGGTCATTCAAGCCGCCGTTTGTGGTTACCCCCTTCAATTTGCCAGACACAGATTTTGGGGATGGGTGTGTCCGGGGTGAGTTTGGGGTGAGTTTGGGGTGAGCGTCGGTCACGTTTGCCCGGTCCTCAATCGGATCTCGCCAGCGTCAACCTCCTGCTCCGACCCGATGTCGGAAGCGTGGGTTCCTGCTGCCCGACGCAGAGCGCTCTCCGATTACACCCCTAACGTCAAGCGTGAACAAGCCGACTGCTGGCTGCATCTCATTTTCCCCGGGAAACTGGGACAGCACGCAGACAGAAGGGGGAACAGAAGGAGGAGAGCTGAAGAGGAGCAGGGTCAACCGCGGCCATCCTGACATGGAGCTCCGGGGAGCCTGCACTTCTCCGCGATGGACAGGCGTCGTCACATAGCTGGCAGGGAGCCGGCGGGTTTTACGGGCCAGGACTCACTGTCTCCATCAAGTCCTGTAAGAGTCACCGCTGTGTATGCTGGACCCAAATAGATCCAATGAAATTATACAGCTATAAAAATGGAGAAATCTTGAGCTGCTTCAGGACGACGAATCAGCCAGACAACATAATCACGACTGGAGAGCAGTCCACGACCGATAGAGATGGAATGGAGCTGGTTGATGCATCTATTAATATGGGATGGGGGCAGGAGAAATCCAGGGGTAGCAAGTGGGATATACTGTATATGGTGTGTAGAGCAATGCTGCTCTCAGGAGTAGTTAAAGTTTAATCTCAGCAGCATGAAGCAGTCAGCGGTTTCCTGTACGTCAGGATGAATTAGCACGGGGCTCTTACCTGTATAAGCGCAGTCGCGCTCATCAAAGGAGACGCAGCCAGCGGCAGATGGTGGCATCGCCGGGCTGCACGGGAGTGTTGAGGTGCCCGCGGTGAACGGGCGTCGGGTTAGGCGCTGCATCCCGACGCATCTCAGATCGCCGTTTCCCGCCAGGGGCCGCGTGCCGGGGAGGACGTTACTGGGTTGGCACCGGATCTGGCAGCCCACGCAATGTCGGCGTCCGAGTCCTGGGCTCTCATTTCACCCCCCCCCCCTCCCCCCTGGTTTTATTTTAGGGCTGGGGGAAGAGTATCACACGACAAACTTTACACTGGTAGCAATCCGAGAATTTATGAATCGGCTACAGTTTGGCAGCATGGTGGGGCAGAGACAGCACCCAGCTTGGCTACATCTGGGCCACCACAGGCTATCCAGGCATTATTAGACGATACAAGAGCATCAAAAGGCAGAAACCAAAATCAACTTCATGTCATGTTTCATTCTCCACCTCATCACCACATTCTGCACAATGTATAGCAGTGGCACTAGGGATTAGGGGACTCTAAATTCATCCAATTTCTGTCGCAGGGGTTCAAAACCTATCCCAGAAGGGATGTGCACAAGGCAGGGAATAACCCAGGACAGGGCGCCAACCACAACCTAAATATTTCTCTCATTAAGGAATGCAGAATATACTTTATTAACATGAGACAAACCTGTCAGTGAAACCACAGCAGGGAAATTATCAGATAATGCATAAGCATCTTGGCCAACCTCAAATCAACTTAAAGGATGCCTTAAAAACTTGATCTCTGAGCTGTAACTTGGACCACCGACACAAGCGTCTAATGCCAGAATCAAAGTTTATGTCAATGTTTCGGCCATAAAGTGTAAGGTAATATTTCAGCAATAAAAACAGTGTACAAGGGCCCTCCTAAAACTTCTGGGGGTCATCCAGAGTGGACGGCAGCTTGTTAATGTTTTACTGGGAGAATTTCTGCCCATGAGCCACGTGCTTTGCCTAAAAACATGAGGAATCCTCTTAGACGGAGAGATCCAGGTGTGCAAATGGCTTGCGGGAGTTTTACATACTCAAAAATGGGCAGAACAAAAAAAAATGATTGGTTCAGAAAGATATAGAAGAGGTATAGAAGGTGGGTCCAAACAACTAGAAGAGGCAAGATGTCTTGGTCCTGCCTCCCCTAGTTGCTTGGACCCACTTTCCCTACAATCTGATTGGTTATTTCTCTGAACCAATCATTTTTCATTCTGCCCTCAGAACATTATTGTGTGAGTAAAATTCCCATGAGCGCAAAAACGAAGCCGGCGACAATTCTGAGAGATGGACGGAAGAGAGACTGTGATGCCGCGGTCCCAGTGCCCTGCCCTGCTCCAAAAATGACATCACAGAACCAGGGGAAGCTGTGGGTGCGGTGACATTATTAAATTTGGTGGCTTGTCTCTTGGATAGCCGCCTTGCAGGCACTCATCTGTACTTGTCAATGAAGTTCCCCTATTAGTCACCAGACTGTCAACAAGGGCTCTTGTAAGGGATAGCAGATCTCCTGTGGGATCCCCAGCCCCCACCCCCATGGTATTTTCTTCAGTCATGGGGGGTAGTGAGGGGAATGAGGGGGATCCTGACCACAGGATCCCTGAGGGCAACCCGGCTTGACCTGCAACGCAATGAAGTTAGCCTACCAATGGCTCCTCTACAGTCTGACAAAATGGTAGATCCCCAGGAAAGGGGCCCCTCCAAAGGGGACTCAGAGAGTCAACAGAGACACTCATCTTTCAGCTGAGGGAGAAAAATGTAAAGATGCCAGAGTACTTCGGAAAAAATTTACAGCAGCTGTGTTATGTAATGCATGGCAATACGTTCGAGTGAAGATATCTGTTTAACATATGATATGTCTTGATCTTATCACTATGGCTGTGCAGGTTCCAAATTTATCCACATTTATATTGTGTAGCTACATCAAATGCATTTTTATTCTAATGTATCAGTTTAAATTAAATATAGTAATGTGTCTGTCACAAGTATAAAAAAATTCTTGAGTGTATTCAGAATGTTTAGAAATAAAATTTCACGTAAATAAAATATCACAATTATAATAGGGCCGCTTTAATTCCAGTACAGATACTCCTGACTTTATGATAAAAACACGTCTATGTTTACATCATTTACAGATGTGGTCTCAGTTACTTCCTCAGGGATGGGGGGGGGGGGGGGGGGGCGCATCAATGACGACATCCAAGGCAGCTCTTTTCATACGCAGCGCTGTTTTCAAGCTGAGTGCGTTTCTATGCTTCCACGTGAGCGAGCGACACAAACCTGCTGGGAGCAGATGTGTAGTTTCGGATTGGGGGGAGGGTGAGATCCGTGGGGTGAGGGTACGAGTGGATGGGGCGATGTGTCGCTGCTCTGAGTAGCAGAGTCGAACCTATAAAGATTCTCTCATTCCTCTCTCATTGTACAAGCGTATCTATCCCAAAGTAATTCAGGTAATTCCTTATGGGTGCAACAAGAATTTCTAGAATTTCCACCACAAACCTTTGGTGACAAGCAGGGTATAGCTAGGGCTGTCCTGGGGGGCTTTAGTCCCCCAAAAATGTCCTTTAGCCTCCCACCTCAATAAATGTACAGCAATTAGTTTGAATAGCGTGTTCTCATTCATTTTCAGACCCCCCTAGTAAATGCTTAACCCCCCTTTCATAAATATCTAGTGACCCTCCTGGTGACAGGTCCACTTCCTTTTGGCCTTCGCACTGCCTCTGTCAACCTTGAATACACGCTGAAAGGCGCTGGACAGCTGGGATACGAGCCGGGCATGTTTGGGGGAACAGCGGCAGGCGTCACACGCCCTACATACGCCGTCCGCCGAAACTGCACCTCCATGAGGAAAACTGCAGTGCCTTCCAGGAGCTCCACAGACAGCGTCACTCACACCGAGTCCGTCTGCTGTCATTCACATCCCAGAACTAAATTCTTTTCCAACTAAGAGATCCTGACGAGCCATAAAATGCCATTTAATGTGGATTTGCATAAATACTAATAATTTGTCACTTTAAAATAAATCTCTGTGCTCTTGCTGGTCATCTCCACTCATGTATTCAGGCTGTCACCGCCTCATGGCTATTTCAAGATTGTTGCACTCTGACAGCTCTGCCAGTTAGTTTTTTTAACTCTCTAGGGAGGGATACAGGGGGATTTGCAAGAGGGGTCCAACCGCACGATTAGAAAGAGTTTGATTCTTGATTTTCTGAGAGCAGTTTAGAGTCTACAGCAATTTGCCCTGCGTGAGGTCACATGACAACGGATACTATTCATATCCAGACATTGGTTGTGTACGTAGAAAGAACTGTAATTCGTACATAAGCCCTGCCCACAAGTATTCATTACTCTGGACAACAGGGGGCGCTCTGCCTGACAGACAGCAGTTAGTGTTTCCTCCCCTCTACAGCCTTCAGTTCAGATCTGTCATTTTCGGTGTCTCCATCCAAACCTCTATTTGTGACTCCTGTTCTGCGGGACAGGGTGGGTATGGAAGCCAGGTTTCGGTGCTGCCATTCTGGGGTGGCACAGGAAGATGGGGGCCCAGTTTTGGGTTCCGAGCGTGAGCCTCCCAGCTTATCTTCCCGGCGCTGTGACTCGTAGCTGGGGCCTGTGGCTCCTTTCATCTCGGATTTTAAAAATGCGCTTACGCCTCTCGCCGGCGCTCTGTCTTTATCCCGGCTCGCCCCACCCTCACAGGTGCCCGCGGAGAACGCCGGAACGCAGTCGGTTCTGCTGATCAGTGACAGTTCCTCTCGCCGAAAGCGTTTTGCAGAAACCGGTTGGAAACTCGATACTTTCAAGGAGACTGTCCTTCACTTTGTTTGTTTTTGTTTGCCGAACTTTCCTCGAAACGGATCCTAATTTCAAGAGAAAAGACGGAAAATTTGTTTTCTTTAGCTAATTTTTATTCATGTTGCAGTGCTTTCTTATGCAAAATTTCATCTTACTTCTAAATGATTATATTTGCATGTGGAAATTAAGCATTCAAAATAAACAGTGCATGTTCTGTTAGTCTGAGTTGGGGAATTGGGTTCCCAGACAGGCCCAGGGAGGCTCCCATGTTATGCCTGTTTGCTGTAGTTCAGTAAACGTAGGGGGAGGGTAAGAAAGGCAAGACGACTTAATGGTGTTTGCAAGAGAAGAGGTTTCCCTTGAAGAGCAAGACAGTGGAAGGAAGTGTTCAGATTTATGGCAGATGACACCGCCGGCTATGGGCACTGCAGCAGTGGACCTGCAGGGATGGGGGGGCGCCAGGGGGGGTAATGGGAGGTGGGGGGGGGTGCAATAAATCACCATGAAAGGGTGGTCTGGCTAGACACAGCCGTTGCACTTGGAGTTGCAGGGGAGATAATGAGCATGGATGAGATGGTCGAGCGGCGGCTGCTGGAGCAGCCTGGAGAGCCAGGCCAAGTCCCCTCTCTAGCACCCCCGCTGGCCATGTCTGATGAGAGCTTCCCCGTCCAGGTGCTTGGACTTTGCTCAGCCTCAGTAAAACAAGTTTTGTTTTTGGCTTGCCATTTAATTGCAGATTTTTTTTTTGTTTAGTTATAGGTCAATTCCAAACCCTAGAGGGATAAAGGAACAATAAAATGTGGAATTCAGCTGTTTCAGTGCCAGGTAATGTCAGTGGCTCATGAGGTTTTAAATCAACATTTCCAGACAAAAAGCAGAATATCACAAATCACCATGTCCCATGTCTCAAAAATGTCTTATGTCCCATACATTAGCTTAGTGCTCACCTCCTGCACACCCCCCAACAAGAAGCTGTACCCATGTCTGATTCCTTCGTACCTAATGGACTCAGGCAACAGGCAAGACGACGGGGAGAGGAAAGGAATTTCTGCATCTCAGAGGAACGCTGACCCCAGGCATGGACTACTTCTCAATTTACGCTGCTGTGCAACATCCCGGCGAACAACCCAGATCAGCCCCCCCCCCCCAGGGGTCCGGAGCGCCGATGAGATGAGGCCAGAGCGCGGTCACTCCTGCTACTTGGTAGCTTTCAACAGACCTGGGCTGCTTTATCTATTATTGGCTTCTCTTGCTGGTCTGCCAGGAGCAGCGGTATCATGGAGGAGCGCCCCCTACTGCCCGGGACAACTAAATCACAGGGAATGAGTGTCATACCCCATCTTCTCCACTATACCCCACACTGGGGCTTACTGTGTACTCCAGGGGTCTCCGGTCCTGAAGAGCTACCGTCCAGTAGGTTTTCTATCCTACCTGGCTTCTGATGAGCCACACCTGTTCTCAGGTAAATACCAGGAA
>JAODJW010000117.1:4357292-4369087 GCA_026777045.1 Hyperopisus bebe
AAAGTGCACGTTTCCTGAAGAGAAGGCCCTCGACCGACGGCGGGGCTCACATCACAGCCCGCCTGTTGTTTTAACCTATGACTTGCCCCGCAGTGCATCCCGATTGGCCGAGAAGAAGCTCCCTCCCTAAATGAGGTTCAAACTTGGGTGAACCCCGCCCATTCACCCCGTTCACGTATGCTTATGATTTGCCGCGAAAATATTACATTTCAGCCACCACTTTCACATTTTCTGGATGTTGGATTTTTTCCACTCCTCATTTCGCCAAGTGCAGACACAGTGTATAAATATTCATACTCAGCCTTCTGAGGGGTGAATCTGAGAGATGCTGTTGTGTACTCATTCATTCATTAAAAAAAAAATATATATATATATATGAAACAAACCAAGGCTCTAAACCAGTGTTTCCTAATCCAGTCCTCGGGGACTCACAGCTGGTCCATGTTTTTGCTCCCTCGCATCTACCTGCCAGACAGTTCACATTTTTGCTCCCTCCCAGTGGGGGCTAGGAGGGAGCAAAAAGAGGGAGCAAAAATGTGGATTGACTGTGGGTCCACAAGGACCAAATTGGGAAACCAGGGGTGGGCATAAGGCAGGGTGTATGAAGGGGTTTGTTCAAATCCAGAGAACTCTTCAGGCAGTCAATCCTCTAATAAGTTATCCAATTAGGGAGTTGCAGCAAAAATCCGCATACAGACCAGACATTTCTGGATAAGATTGCCCCCCTCCCCAAGCGCTAAGCAATGCCCACACTTACTGACACGCTGCACGTTACATCCATCGCGTTTCCTGCAATCCCGACCTGGTTTAGAAGGAGATGGGGGGGCAGCACAAACTCTACACTGGAATTCCACTGACTCATGATCTCAGGAAATCAATTAATTTGATGGAGAGCAAGCTGTCAGGCTTATTACCCAACATAACCACCCCCCACCCCCACCTACCAGGCTATCACTTTTGCAAATTAGAAACACATTTATATTTTCTGGATCTTAATAATACTAATAATAATCGTTGCTTAATGAACTGCTTATCAGCCATTGAATATTTTGTTTATCAGTTTTTTTTCTTCTTTCACTGGATTCATCCCCAAACCAAGCTCTTCCTGTGTTTTGTTGTGCCCACTGTGTTTGATCTCCTTATGAGCTTATCGGGCCTTGTATGTTACAAACGGGTGCCATGATCCCGTCTGGCGAGGTTAAAGGGACAGGCGGGGGGGCGAGACATGCTCACTCCCAAGCTCAGTGAAACTGGATCAGACCCGGCAAGGGGAATTCCGGTCCCTGAGGCCAATGAGATGTACCGCCAGTGTTTTTGCGCTTAATCGGTGGCGGGATTGAGGTCGTTACCCGGACAATCAACCTCACCTAGAGCCGAGAACTGGCTGGGTCATGGCCTGGAGCTGGAAATGTGAGGCTGTAGATTGGGAACCCTCGCCCCCCCCACCCCGCACCAAACCCATCAAACATTCCAAGCAAAGAAACTGTGGTGCTGCTTTCAGTTTACAGCATGACAATGGGTTTCCATCTAAAACTTCCATCCACTTATTTCTCTGGCCCACATGATAAGGGGACACTCTGGATGGGATGTCAGCCCCCCAGGGGACCTGATCTACAACTGCTAAATTACAGATTTAATAAACCTAAACTAAATGTAGTCCTGTATATCGTCTTCAGCGGGGTTGCCAACTTTGGTCAGATGGCATGAGATTTTCAATTCGAGGCAATTCTGCACACGTGCACATGCATTTACAGGTATGCAACAGCTTTATTACCTTGCATATAATTTATTGCCGCAATGCTTTTGATGTTGGTGACTTTAGGTTCATAATGGAATAATAGAGATTTTCCGTAAGATTTCTTATGAGTGTGAGAGTCAGAAATTGTGAGTGTCACGCCAGACGCGTGACAGTTGGCAACCCTGCTTCGGTACTATGTGCAAAACGGAAAGTATTTGGGCAAAAGCATTGACATCCCTGTCACAACGTGGCTGTTAACAAGCCCCATGCAAAACAGTGTGCCTTAGTGTCTAATCCTTTTGGACTCCAGCACGGAAACCATCTCCCATGAACGGCAGGACAAACCGGAATTCTGGGTAAACCACCTCACCTGAAACAATGAGGAGAAGCTTAGCTTTGTGAATCAGGCGTTCGGAGCGAGGTGTAGTGGTATGTGCGTCTTCGGTTGTTTTTTTTTTCTATAATCTGAGATGGTGAAACTTATCATAATTGTCTTGAATTTCATAAGTGAATTTGATTGTCGCTATCATCTAAATCTGTGCTTTGTGAGCTGTGTCAGTGAATCGTGATGAACTTGACAACCCTGTTAAAAATTATATAATTTACCGTGATAATTTATTATTTGCAAATTTACTTTTTTGTATTAGGTATAATCAGGGATATTAACATCAGTAATTATTGATCTTCCTGCATTGATTGCCTCTAAATCGCCGCACGTCTGAGTACCCCGAAGACCCTGCTTACCTTTAAACACGTGTCAAATCACTCCTGCCAGCCAAAGTAGAAAAAGAAAAATACATACAACACGGGTGTTTCACAATACATGCACTATCATTAGTGTTAGAGACTGTGTCTTGGTACTTAAACATTAACACAAATAAGGAATAACCACGACATTATGCCAACGCTCATTCTCCACCTTCTATATGAACGACTTTGCAACCGCACTGCGTCCGCAGCGCCTCTTCCAGTTCAGGCGGCGGGGATTTTTGAGTATGTTAGGGGCCCTCCCTTATGCTTTGTCAGACGGTAAATCACTGTATTTCACATTAGAAGTTACATTTTAAAACACGTAAGAAAGGAGATAGGTGGAAATAACTGACAAGTATTTATGGATTCTACAAGTACTACGTTAAATTCTGTTGTTGATAGCCACATCTGTAATGGTTCCTTGCCTAGCAGTTATTCTGTTTAATATACCGATTTCCCTTTTATATTTATGGAGAATTGTGTATTGCTCTCGCACAATAAAACAGTAATGAATCATTCTCCACGATGACCGCGTTTCATCGTGCATGACGTAATTTTCGGAAAATTTTAACGAGTTTTTAGTGTTAGCATATGCACATATACATTCACACGCACACAAATAGTATGGCCTTGTCTGGAAATATGTGATCCGGTTATACAAGTTGAGGAAAGGGTTTATATATAAAATGTATAGAAACTGCAGTAACACACTAAGTAACGCGTGATCCTACCCGGCTCCTGCGTCTACAGAAATAACTTTTATCATTTCTGACAGGCATACAAAAACAACCTAAGATATTATATATGATCAAAATCACAAAGCAAGCCAAACAACAAATTAATAGTGTGATTAATTACCCCCCTCGCACATTCTTCATTTAGGCACGTCGTTGCGGGGGTGTTTGTGGCAGTGGGAGTCCCCCCTGGGAGGGTCCCCTTTGCAGCGCAGTCCAGTAGTTCGCGAAGTAGATGGAGTGAGAAAGAGAGAGAGGGGGAAAGAGGAGCCCGTGAACGGAAAGTACTACTTACATTCAGTGAATTTTGACACGACGGGACGCGGCTTTTTGACGCTGTCACTTTTGCTCGAGGATCGTCGTCCTGTGCCGTCAACAATAGCCACCATCGCCTTCAATCTTGAAAACTCAGAAAACACGTTTGCGTTGGCTGGCATGAGCTAACCCGTAAGATATGGAAACAAAACCTTTCTTGTCACTGGGTAAGTTTATTTTTCGGTTTCCCTTTTTTCGTGCTACGTCTTAATTGTATACCGTTTTGTATCCGTAATTGTTTGGGGGTTTGGATTGCAGTGAATTGTCAACAAAATTACATGCTTTTCATCGGCATATGATTTCCCTATTCCGCTGTCGTTTGCCACTTATTGCCGCGTTTGAAAATTGCGTTAACACGAACCTGGAATAAAATCATGCAGAATGCCTTTAATTAAAGATCAGTAGTTTAACATTAATGGTCTCCGCGTAGTTTGATTTTGGTTCCTGATGTATTTGAAAAAATAATTAAGTAAAAAAGCTGAACTTTGGAGATGATGGGCTTGTCAAAAAGAGAGGCACGTCACCATCTCTGTAACAGTGCTATCAGAGTTTGATGACAGTCAGTTGAGTTGCAAGTGACATTTCATTGAAAAACTACTACCAGTTACTTTCTCGGTCTTTCTTACCATGCATTTCCGCCTAAACAATTATGCATTCAATTTAATGCAAGATTACAATCCAAAGTTTGCTGTCTGACCGAAAGCGGCGGGGTGCGGATATGAAAGTATCGTTATTCTAGCCTAATTATCCAATGCAACTTTTAAATGATTTCCGTGCATCCCACAGCGTGGGTAATAACAGTTTACGGTGGTGCTTTAAATGTGTCTTATTATTTCCTGTAATTGCGGTAAGAAAGCCCTTTTTGTAGCTTGCTTTGACGTTGACATAAATACACTGCATCTGTTTGATACGATTATATTTGACTGGCATTGGCGCGGACTATATGGTTCGGATGGTTCGGATGCCAGTAACCAAATTAGATTATATATAACGCGGCACACAGTGATGTGGACATAGCATAACTGGGCTAAGTTCTGGTAGCTGCTTATGATCACCAAAATATAGCTTTTCTCGGAAGCCTAAAAATACATTTTTATTTTTTCTTTAAAAAAACTGCCCGTAGGTAGGGCACCCGTTTTCACTTTCACGGCAGCCCCAGGAAGTCTTTTCGGTCCGGTGAGTCGCATGGGCGACCCGGCTGTCCCTTGCACTTGAACACTTTGAAGTTCATCGCTGAAGTCGGCCGAGATGGGAAACCAAGCGAAGCATCCCTGTTTGTAAACAGCGCTGATGTTGCAGGGCTGTCACTTCCCGGGGCAGAAGGTGTAAAAAAACGCGAAATCGTCCGTGTGCGAGGCGTGAAGATCATGCCACTTCGCAGCCTTTGATTGCGCGGCACGTCCGCAGCTTCGTCAAGGTCTACGGAGGAGGGGATGGACTTTTTGTTAGGGGTTAAATCAGTGAATGGAAACGTGCAGATTGCACGTATTTTTTACGGCGAGACTCGGGATATTGTACAAGTTTAAAGCGTTTGATCAAAAGCGGCGACAGCTGCGCTGAAACGGAGATCGCAGTTTTTATCGAGATATATCTATAAGTCAGACAGAGCATGTTGATATTTAAATTTCTTGCACTTACCTTAAATTTCGTGGCACGTTGAAGACACATGTGTGTTTACTGGCCGCAATGTAGAGTAGTTCATATTTGCGTTTAAATACGTGATTTATACCCTCGGCATTGCATTCTGTTATTTATATGTGCTATGTAATGTGTATGTCAATACTATTATTTCCATCCAACCATCCACCCATCCATCCATCTGTCCAGTGCATTTCAAGTTCTGATTATCCAATTTAGGGTCCTGTGTGTTTGATTTGCCTGTTTTCATATACAAAATGTCAAATTCACAGTGTATGTTGATTATAGAGACTCAGGAGATGTACCATGTATAAACATGACCTTACGATTCGCACGTGGTTTGATGCGCACCTGAGCGCATGCACACAAGCCCGAATGGCCCCCCTTAAGATAATGTGTGCCCCTTCAAACCTGACAGCATCTGTCTGCAAGCTCTTCATAACCAGAGCTGAATTGCTTCCCTCCAGAGGTGGACATGGGGGGTCTCGGGGTTTGGGGCTTGGTGGATGATAGAGGGATAAGGTGTGTCTGTAGTTAGTCCTGTGCACACCCGAGCAGGAATACGCATCTGAGAGCATGCTCGCCTGCAGTGGCAGGGATGCGGACATAATGCTGCAGCCTTTGCGTGCCCCCGACTCCAAATGTGCAGGTCCTTGTGTGGTGAACTTTATGCCCACAGAGCTGATGGCTGGCACGAGGGGTGTGTCTAAACAGGAAGAAGTGAGTAGGGGATACAAGAAGTTGGCGGATGTGCGAAACCGCGGCCCCCGTCAAACTAGCAGCCTCGCCTCGGAGTAGCAAGGGTACCAGGAAGCAGCCGCCACCATGCCGCCGGCGCACTGCTGCCGATGCTGCGATGGATTTTAGGTGGTGTGGAGCACAACGTTTGCTGGACCCTCAGCAGGTCCGTATGGGGCAGTGGGTTCATAGGGGACAGTCAGTAACGCCCTCAGTCATGGGGGGGGGCAGCAAGGGAGAATGGTGCCCTAGAGGACAAAAGAACATAGACCCCAAAATAACAGGCAATGTTTTTACAATCCAGTTGATATTGTTCAGCTATTAGTTTACGATTTTGAGTGAGTATGACATCTACCTTGAGAGATGAGTGCAGAAATCTGAAAGGCAACTTTTCTCAAGGTCTCATGCATGGTGGGGGCATGTCTGGGAAGAGATCCAAAAAGTTAGAGATGGTTCGCTTTTGGGTGGGGGGGGGTGGTCGTTTGGACAAGGGGTCCCGGTGCCAAGGTCCCGGTACCAGGCAAGTAGGCAAAGGCACCTGCTTTGCTGTTTGTTTTGTTGCTGGTCGCTTGAGTGTATTTCTTGCATGTTCTGCTTTTCTGGATAAACTCATCAAAACTTGGTGTTGGGTGTGTGTGTATGTGTGTTTGTGTGTGGGGGGGGGGGGGGGGTACGGGGTTCAAGTGTATGGAGCAAACCCCTCCTCTCCCAATTGCTTGAGGTTCACGGTCTTTAATGCGCGCCTGAGACTGACATTGTAGGAGAAAAAAATGGAGGAGGGGGTGGATTTCGGGGGCCTGGAGTTGGAAGTAAATCAAGAACAAAGCTAATGCTGGGGGTGGGGTCTGGTTTACAGCGTGGCGTTTTTGTTGCCGGGGTAGAGTTTGGCCCCTTTGTGAATGTCCACAGCTGTCATTTTTATTGGACAGGGTTTATACGCAACATTAATGGCTTAAAGTGACAGCGCTGCTTTTTGCACCTCTCCAAATCATATGTGGTCACCGTGCCGACCCCGGTCCCCATTGGCATGGAAGAGACGGGCTGCAGAGTGTCGAGGCTGCAAACACAGCCATGAGGGCCGCTGAGAGTCGGAGGCGATCCTGACAGCCGTTAGCCCCGATTCTGCAGAGGTGCTCGATCAAATATGTGCACTTGCTTGGATTATCGCAATGTCGCCCTGTTGGTTCAATGTTGCAGTGTCTTTGAATAAAGTTGCACTAAGCCCCTCTGCTTGAATGCAGTGCAAGCTGCAGGCCTGGCAGATGTACTGGAAGGTCGGACAGTATTGCATGTAATTATTTTAACTGATCATTTTTTCTTAAATGCTCAGTTTACCTTTATTTCTCATTCTGATGTTTGGTTTTCTGGCAGGTGACGCTTTGACCTTTGCACTCTGCAAAATTCCACGTGAATTGAATTATTTCAGAATTAAGGGCATGTTCCGGAGTGCAATTGTGATGTCATCAAGTGAATGAAATTCCAAGCATTTTTTTTTCTTTTTTTTCCCAGGCTGTAGCTGGCACCGGGTCTGTATGCATGCCATTATGCATGCCGTTCAGGGTGCAGAGCATACCTTCACAGCCTGGCCCTTTGAAGTGGGGAAGCCCTCTGATGAGATTCGACCCGATCTTTCTGCGTAAATCGCAGCGAGCGCAGGGTTTGGATTGCCCCCCTCGCCCTCCCAGCCCCGAGGATTATATTTCACGGGCGCTGTGTTTGCTGGGCCCCATCTTTTTTTATTCCCCGTGCTGCGGAACACGCTGCCAAGGACGAGCGTGATGTGCGATTCTGCACACGGCTGTGCCGTGCTCCGCGGGTCGGCATGGTCTCAGGTTACGACTTTCCGCGATTATTTACGCTTGTGGCCCATCGACTATACTTGATATTCACGGACCACGAGTCTTTCTATTTATGGAAAGTCCAGTTCATCTGACAATAAATAATCCTGTTTGGATCAAATGTAGCTTTAAGCAAACAAAGGCTGGTCTTATTTATTGTGAGGAATAATAGTCTCCGGTGTCCCTAAAACAAAGGCAGGTCTTTATGACTCTTTATAACTGTAGTGCAGACCACTCTCTGCAGACCACTGTCTTTGCATGGCATTGATGATGTTAGCTATGGTCTTGTGGTGGGGAGATTTGGCAGGATGCTTCACGCACACCCCGGGCTCACTGCAACCGCTGGGGGGTCCCAGAAAGTAGCAGTAGTACTTTCCTTCGGGATCAATAAAGTTCTACTACTGCTCTTGGGGACCCCGCAGCGGTTACAGCGAGCACAGGGTGTGCGTGAAGCAGCCTGCCCAATCTCCCCACCATCGAGTTAACTACTTCCCCCGACAGTATCGACAAACTGCTCACCCAAGTATAATGCTGTGCATTCCGCTGCTTTGCTGATCCCCTGCCTCACGTCAACCTGCCTGTGTAACAGCTGCCTGTATAGACTGTGTGTGACATCTTAACTGTCCTCGTCCTTACCTGCACACTAACTGTCCTGGACAGGTCATTCCGCAGCTACTTTTCAAAACTGGAACTTTGTGTTCTGTACACTGAAGGTTATGAAACCGTGTGCTAAACAGCCTTTCATGAAACAGTCTGTTCTACTGTCCATGTATATCCTTTCTGAGACTTAAAGTTTCAGATTTTATGGTAAATTCCTTGTGATTAAATTTCTTGCATTCCAGGAGAGTCCAGATCTGTTACAGAAACTAAAAGGCTGAGTATAATACTTTTTTAAGGTCTGGTGGAAAATGCATTTTTTTCTGAATGGGGACTTTTTGAGTGGTAAGGTGTCTGTTTTTCTCTCAGTCTTTGTGAGCTCAGTCCAAACTCGTCCGATGAGTTTGCAAAGTGCCGGGATCCTTCGGTGGGAGAGACGCCTTTTGTTTTTACTGTCACTGAGCAGCGAGCTGGCAGTGATTTATTGCATGTGCCGAGTCCCCCGTTCCCCCAAACGGCACCTCCTTTCGGCCCAATACTGCTTTGCCCGCCCGCCTGCATCCCCCTCCATTCAGGGGCTGAAGCGGCGTGTGTCCGTCTCGTCACGGCTTCCGCGTGGATTCTGGGCGGCTGAGGTTTGCCGACAAGACTTTACCTGCCAGCCAGCCCCACCCCTAACCCCCCACACCAAAAGGAAACAATGTTAACTGGAGGGAGAAAAAGGACGAATAAAACCTGATCCTGATACTCACAGGTGTAGAGTCGGGGTTTCCCAAACTTTTGACAACCCCAGACCGGCATGCGGACTGGAGGGTTACACATGATTACACGTGATTAATGGGAAAGTATCACCCACATCAATGCTTGTCTGCTAACTGGGGTGGGCAGCGGGACCCATTTAATAAGTTTAACCATGTCAATTTATTTCAGAATAAGGGTATGAAATATATAGTTCTTTTTTGGAAACTGAAATGCCCCTCCCCAAAACCCCAATGTTCCTGGGTGCAGTGGACTCCTGGCATGGACTAGCAGTTGGACCCCCCTGCTTTAGATGGTGTTGTTTATTTAAAACAACTGAATAATTTTTGCTGGTTGTTAATTTCACACTGTTATTTTTACGGTAAACCCAGCACTGCGCATGACATAGCTAAAACTACACCTTTAAAAACCATGACACAGGGGTCTTCGATTGGCTCTTGTCTCCAATTGGCTCAGGTCTCACTCCATAAGTTTAGGTCTTGGGGGCATATTTGCAGATGCCCACCAGCCTCCTTGGCTCTGAGATGATTGGGCGCCCCATACCTCATTGCTTCTGCGGCTGTTGTCAGAAAGAAGCCACCCTGCATTAGGGGAAGCGTTGTCCCCTTCTTCTGGCAGGGGGTTTGGAGGTACAGCTCAAGCTTGTGGAAATCTGCAGCGGGCCAATCAGGCGTCTTCTTCAGCAGTTGGCCAATCAGGCATCTTCTTCGGCAGTGGGCCAATCAGGCGTCTTCTTCATTTGTCCCCAGATCGATTTTCAGGGCCCAAGTCAAAGTACTGAGAGCTGAGGCCTTGTGATGGAGGGCAATCCAGGCACTTCCTGTTTCCTGTCCTTGTTCCACACAGTCACCAAGTTGTCAGACTTGTCTCTTTATTGAGACACTGATGGGGGTGGGGGGGTGGTGTCAGAAGCATTTCAGCATGTCTGTGTGGTGCTGTTACCCAGATGACAATAGTCTGAGGAGCAGGGCAGCCTGCGGTGGTGTCTGCGTCGTCACCCCACACATTCCACGGCCTCAGGAACTGCGCTGACAGGTTCAAGTGTCACATCGGCAGGTTGTGGTGCGTTCGTTTGGGGCGGGGGAGGGGGGGGGGCGTGCCTTCCGTATGAGTTAAAAGGCAGTAACACAAGCTTGGGCCTCAATAACATGAAAGCTAGGCGAAGTATGACTGGATTTGTGCGATTCAGGCTGTTTGGGTTCCGCTCTGCATATCCGCCTGTGGGGATGAACGGGGGCATCTTCAGACGTCGGCCCGGGAAAGAGAAAAAGGGAAGTGGCTATGAAAGTGTAGGATAGACCTGCTGTTATTACTGCAGTGTAAACACAGCATTTTAACAGGATAGATAACGTCACCTTAGATTTACATGCGTGGATCCACACCTTTCTGTACCGTCCTGTACAGAGCAACTTACAATCAAAAATATACAAAGTCATTTATTCTGCTATATTGTTACAGTAACAAAGGAAAGGCAAAGCACTTAGATAATGTCCCCTTTTCTGTCTGCCCTGCTTTCATGCAGACATTCTTTCTGTAGCATCAAGAGGAAGCTCTGGGCATTTATGACAGGATCTGAAAGATGCTGGGGGACCAGGGTGGGGGGGCTGTTAAACTTTCACATTGGTGCTATAGGAGAGTGGGGGCAGTTAATGGCATGAGACTGAGTAAAACAAATGAAGGGTGTGGGGGGAGCAGGCCATGGTATTAACTTTGTAGGGGGGGGGTGTGGAGAGAGGAGGTCCTGCATTGGCAGGAAGCAATCGTCAAGCATCTGGAGCAGCAAGCAATCGTCTCGCAACCGTCTGGTGGAATTTGGTTGCTTTCTCCTTCCCAGTGCAATCAGAACTTTCCCCTCTGCTGTGGTTCTTTGAGCGGGGGGTGGGATGACATTCCAGGCTTTACTATGACCCAAATGAGCCCCGCCCCCACATCCACCCAACTACCACCTCCGCCCACCAGTGAAGTTTTGCTAATTAAGCACCCGTCGAGGGAAGGCCTGCCTTCGGCGGAAGTGGGGCGTATCTGAGTGATGGCGGGTGGCTCCGGGGAGATGGAGCGGCTGCTGACATGGACGCGTATTTAATGTCGATTCCATCCAGAGAGTCCTTAATGAGGGCAGGGCCTTCTCTGATAGGGAGGAAATTGCAAATGGGATTCGACTTTGCAATCGACTATTGAAGTGAGAGAACTGTGTACACATCAGGGAAGGGAGATGTTTAATGTGGGGATTCATCCATCCAACCATAGTTCAGCCGCTTATCCTGAGCACTGCTGTGGGGCATTGTGGGTATCCAGTGCCCAAGTATGCTAATGTACATTTATTGAAGTGATTTTTTTCAGTCCAGCTTTGTCATTGCATCAAGATTGATGATGTCATTCCCTGGCTGCAGTAGAGCATGGGCCGTCCCCCGTCCAGTCACCACAATGTACCAAGGGAACCCCCCATCAGTGAAATTGAGGCCTGTGAGACAGACCTCTTCAACCCCTTGATGAACAGTAACAACATGCCATCTACGTTGCAGGGGACTTCTGTCATTTTCAGTTTGGGCTCACCTTCAACTCGGCATGACCCATTTTTGGGTGGGGTGGGTGCGACCCATGAAATTTGGAACCGATACACATGGTTACTTTCCTAGATAAAAGACTGTGGGCTACTCAGCACTAGTTCAGTTTGCACAAAGGCAAATA
>JAODJW010000117.1:4395480-4423039 GCA_026777045.1 Hyperopisus bebe
CCCCTCCCCAGCAGCGTGTCCCGTGTTTGTGACTGGTTGCATTTTGTCTTGATGAAGTGCTTTTCAATCTTTGAAATAGCTTTTTTAAAACATCAGCACCTTTTCCTGTCTGGAAACCCAGTCACCTGAGCAACATTCCACAGGAAGCTGGGGACGGCGGACTTCCTGTTTGTGTCAAGAAAAGTGAGATTTAGATTGGGAAGGGGAAGGATTTTCCCCATTGCCCATTGACCCAATCTTCATTTTCCAGTGTAGTCCAGGTGCAGACCAGGAGAAAAATGGCAATTTTTTCTACTTCCTCCAAAAAAAGTGTCAAATCTGTCAGATTTGTCTGTAATCACTTTTCCCACATTTATTTTCTGTCTTTTTATGCTTCTCGTAAGTTTTGTACTCATCATTTTTATTTCCACAAGGAAAGAAGCATGAAAATCGCTGAATAAGCTGAATAGGTTTTTGTGAAGGCTTGATGGCTTAACTGGATATGCAGAACCAAGATTTTCTGCGATTCAGGTATTTTATGCGTAACCTTTGTTGCGCAGTTACTGTTTACTAAGGAGCTGACACAGGTCGGGGGTGGGGGTGAATTCAGGCTTCAGATGCTGTCATGCAGATGAAATGACTGCACACCAGTTTGAAACACATTAACCTTTGCTCCCGGCAGTTTGTGTTTATGTAGCGCGCTGTGCAGCTCATGAGTTGAATGGCCAATAAGCTTCCTGATAATAGGAGAGAAGGGATAGGCCATGATGAATTGCCCTGATGTAATTTGATTTCTTGGGCATTTCAAGGAGAGAAGAGATGGCACAGTGAGGCTCTCGGTCATGAATCAAGCCACCCCTGCAGTCCCCCCAGGAAGGTTCTCATTCTCTGACCTGTTGCTCCCCTTTGACCCCAGCCATGCATCACTCATTTGATGGAGGACGTCAGCACGATAGCAGTGGTCCTAATTTTCCCAGTACAGATTCTGGCAGAGGCTTGTTCTGTCGTTCCTGTTTATGTTTCGCCTTGTGGTTTTGATGGGTCCATAATCCAGAGCTTGGAAAAGAATCCAAGAGAACTGGTAGACGTCTCCTACAGCCCACCAAAATGCTGCAGTAACTTTATTCCCCCGAGAGCCACATTTGCAGGTGTCAAAACACACTAATTGCTCGAATAACAGTTGCAATTTTGTAGTTTGCATTTTTTGCCCTCCGCTCATTATCCTGCTTAAAATGCTGCAGGCTCTCGAGGGTGCAGAATGACTCATTAGCACCTGGGTCAACATGTCATGTTAATTCCATCCTCAGCCCAAGGCAGCAGTCTCTACAAGACCTGCCGGTTCTTTAGCTAGCATTGCGTAATTTCTTTTTCACCCGTGCAAATTGCCTCAGCCATCACCCTGTGTACCGGGTTTGCCTCAGCCCGATCCATCGTCGCTGGCATTGCATTCTTTGAGGAGGTGGTCAGCATCCTGGTTTCAGCTCGACTTCTGCAGAAGGTCCGAGGCCCTCTGGACTTAGCCCCTGGCCCTCTGAGCTAGCAGTCGATGCATAACCTGCAGGAATCTCTTTTCGAACCTCGACCCATTCCAATGAGGCACTTTGTTTGGGTGAGGGTGGGGGTGGGGCTGGGGCAGGTGCCTTTCTGCATCACCTATGCATGCTTGCATTTAATCCCATCAAGGCAACAGCAGGACAAGGCCGTCCCTGCCGCAACATGCATGGGCGCTTCTGGGATTGTTGGTCGTTTGTGACACTGGGGAGGTGGAGAAGAGATTCCAACATTTCTGAAGAGGAGATGGAGATACATCCTGCTCCTCGCCCCACCAGGATCCATGGCAATATCTGTCACACGCTGCCTTGAAGGTCTTTTTTTTGCGGCTGTGTCGGAAAAACTGCAGCCCCCAGAATTGAGTTTGCACGTTGCGGTTCTCTGCGGTTCCTGGGAGATGGCATGGCATTCCAGTTGCCGGCAGACACAAACCCTGCCATTAGAGCCGATACAAAAATAGATCGGCCTCCTGTTTTACTGGCTTTACTGGAATTCGGAGTTCGCCTGCTTTTTTGTGTTTTATGAATCAGACTTGCACGACCTTAATTGCGGTTATGGGTGATTAAACTCTGAATGCCCCGACAAAATACCCCAGCAGCTGATTTACTCCAGATCAGACCCAGTCCTCTCCATTCTGAGCATAATTGAGTCTTTTGTGTGCCCCTTTGACATGAGGCCGTGTAGCAAACACTATGGAGTGTTTTGCTTGGTACCTATTCAAAATAGATGGGACAACAACCTCGGAAGGAGAGTTTATCAATCCAGTCCGGTCTGTCTGAAAGTACTTGTGTGGGAAATAGTAGTGTGTCTGCGGGGGGGGCGCCAGCAGTCTTCAGGCTAATTGGTGTGTTAATCTTGTTCGGTGCGGGTGGGAAGCCGGCGAGCTTCCCGGCTCTTATCATGCAGGTTCCAGTGACTGACCGAGAGGGAATTCCATTCTGGGCACTGTGTGATGCGAATCCCACAGCCACAAGCCTGTTGAGCTCCTTATAACCCTTGGCTATTAGGTCAAGGGCAAGTGGAGTTCAATGTTAGGGGTGGACGTTGAGGAGGCGGTGACTGCTGATCCTTGCTTGCTAGCCATTAGCGATGTCTTTGCTCAGTCAATGTTTTTGACTTTACTGAAGCCTCTTACAATTTTTGCTTGCTTGTTGGGTTGGATATTTTACTGTAGAAGGTGAGGTTCCAGTTTGTTCTAGATCCCTGTGGCTCTTACATGGATGCCGCACCACAATCTTCAGAGTTTGACAACTTACAAACCCATTAAGCGCCATGCTACCTGAGGCCAGCAGCATCTGAGCTACGCCAGAGGACTCATCATGACAGCCGTAATTCTGCCGGTTCATGGAACGTTCCAGAACACTGCAGAGAAGTGCCGTTGATGTTTACGCACCTCGGATGATCTGTAAGGAAGGTTTCAGGAGGTCACTTTGGAGTCACAGAGGAAAGAGTGATGCCTCAGTAGCCTTAAGTAAGACATAGTGTTGATTGTTCGTTATTTTTTGTATGAGCTGCAATTCGACGATTTTGTTGCACTTCGGTGTCGTCCCTTTAAGGCAGCCGATCGTCCCACTGCTGGCTCACCCTGGCTTTGTACTTTGATGACGGGGTGAGTAAATGGAGAGCAGCCTGGTGGGTCTGTGAGAGTCACTGGGAACTGGATGAGGGGCCACGGAGGAAAAGCTTTATTGGGGGGTGGGCTTTCTCCTTTTGTGAAATTTATGTTTGCTGGGCAGGAACAGGGCGAAAAACAAAAGGCTCTTACTGTGAGAAAGGGAGATAAAGGCACATTTGTGGTGGAGGGGTTCAGCTGTGCGACTAACAGCACCGGGATGGGCACCGGGAATGGGGGGGTCGCTGGATTGGATTAGCAGGAACGACCCCAATCACATGACTTTCCCTCCTGAGATTCCCCCTCCCCCTTCTCACAGGGTCATTTTAGTTCAGATAATCTTTCCAGCAGGAAGTTCAGCCGTCACAGGGCACTTCTCAGACCTGAGTGCATCACAGTACCACAGACATATGGTGTGACAGCGTTAACATCACTTTTTGGCAAAGTCACATGGTGTCACGTCTTGCACATGGTGCCATCCTGGTTTTCAGTGATACTGTCCCCAGCAAATGCTGAGGATGACTCCATTTTGCATTCATGGGCCTGTTAGTTAAAGAACAATAATTCATTAGTGCTGATGACATCAAAAAGGTTTTGCCACACTTTGACCTTGACATTGTATGTTTTCAGGGTCAAATTACACTTTGGAGTATTATTATGCATATCTTTATTTGTATTTTTAAATGTCTAAGCCATTTCAAACCACTTTTTGTGACTTTTATGTGTTGTACCGTTCACTGCTATTTCATCTAACTATTGGCTGTCAGTTTTGTTGTACATTTTATTAC
The DNA here is from genome assembly GCA_026777045.1 of Hyperopisus bebe. Taxonomy (NCBI): domain Eukaryota; kingdom Metazoa; phylum Chordata; class Actinopteri; order Osteoglossiformes; family Mormyridae; genus Hyperopisus; species Hyperopisus bebe. Next base: position 4,399,411 of record JAODJW010000117.1, read on the forward strand.
ATATAACTTCCTTACTGTTAGTCTGGAATTAATGTTGACATTGGCCAGCTAAATGTCTTATGATTTTACCACAAAGAACCCCATTAGGGCTGTGGAAGGTGCTGTATTTATCTGAAGTCAGTTCAGAGCGGAAAATTAGTGAAATTAGCAGTCTGTTGCCAGTTGCCATGGTGGTGCCATAAGAACATATATTTGAAGTATGCAGCCTCAGTAGCCCCACATCCACAGGCCAAGCCAATGAATGGAGCGCCTCAACGCTCACATGTGCGCCAAATTTCAGCATATTTCTAGCCATTGTATGAAATTATGTCATGTACAGCCAATCACAGCACTTGATGTATGGGCTTATCCCTCTGAGCCAGTAAAAGCACCTGTTACTCAGGAATCACTCCAATGTGCCAATCATAACAACCCATTCACTGGCAGCAATGCCTGAGCTGACCATCGGTGAATTGTTCATGGGCATTCAGGGAACGGGAATGAGAATTAAACTACCCGTAAAATGAGACCTGTTTTTTTTTTTTTTTTTTTAATTTAGTGTGAATTTTTAAAAAGGTAGCATGGTGGTGCAGTTGGTGCCTTTGTGCCGTGGCGGGTTTTTGGATTCTAGGTCACAAGCCAGGTCCATCTCTGTGGCACCTGTGCTCTCACATTAGACACGCCTAACGCAGGCTATTCCTGTAAATTTGGGTCATATGAACGGTCGGTGAGTTTGCCTCACATGTCCCACGATGGCCTGACCGCACTGGATGTGCCAATAGACTGCGGATTGTAACGATTCCGGGTACTGAATATGAATGGATGGGAAAGGCAGGGAGGTGGATTACGCTCCCAGGAGAACATGGATGAATGTTAATTTGCCTGGTTGCATAAGATGTATGACCACAGCTGCAGGGTGCGGCGATTCCTGGGCAGGCGGCCGGGTCTCCTTCATCAGTGCGGCGCGTCCGCTGTGGTTTGTGGAGGGGGTCACATGCTCCCACGATACCCTGGGGGACGATTCCCACCACATACATGCTGTGAGGGTCTCTGTGTGAAACGAGAGGCCCCCTCCCACCTTTCTTCTGTCTCAGAATGGTTGGAGTGTGTGGCTTAGTGGGTTAGAGGCCTGCGGCCAGAAGGTCACTGGTTCACATCTCATCCTTGACAGAATACTCACATCTCCATTGAGCCTTGGAATAAGGCCCTTAATCACCCAAAATGCTCCAGGCAGAAGTGGAAATTTCAGGACCGGAAAGTAAAAATCCAGATTGTGATTTTGTTTCAACCAACCAGTTAAGTATAAAGAGTCAGAGTCACAGAGTATTTAACTGGTTGATTGAAACAAAACATAGGACTGGATTTTTACTTTCTGGACCAGAAATTTCCACCTCTGGCTCTGGGGTTGCTGAAACTACACTTAGATTCCAAGCTACACTCTCACCTTTACATGTGTGAGAAGATGGAATACATAAATAAGCACTGTTAAGTACCACTACATGTGCAAATTACAAAGTATAATTTCAAAAGTAGGGTGAAAGGTCTTCTGCAGTAGCCATGAATCTGTGTGTACTTTTATCCCACCCATAGAGGCAAGTCCTCCTTTAACGCTGCCCCCCATCTCCTGTAAATGCAGCCCCCGTCTCCCTTCGGCGATCACATGACCAAGGACGGTTGCCTCAGACTGTGTCTCAAGATGTTTCTGATCTATTTTCTCCATTTCATGTGATCACTCCCTCCTTACTGAACTCTGTCCCCTGTAATCTGCAAAGTGCCCACCTCCAGCACAGTCATTGTGCAACAGTCACAGATTCATTGACATCAGAATCACATTCTTAATTCGACTTGTCCACTTTCTTTCCACATAAAACCTACTCATACACAGACCAAAAGAACCTTGTAAAAGGTTATTAGTTGATGAAACACTGGTAAAGAAAGTCTTGCTTAACCTCATCATTTAACTCTAGAAAGAGTTTGGTTTCTCTCAGTGTCTGTCACTGTAGCCTCACACCTCCAGGGTTGTTGGTTCGAATCCCTCCCCTGTCTCTGCATGTTCGGTGATCGAATTCCCTCCCACCATCCAAAAATGTGCATCTTGGTGAACACGGTGCACAGAGTGTGTGATGGTGAGTGTTACTCAATCCTATTGGGATTACTGAGGATTATTTTAGTTTCTCCTAGTGGATGTCATGTAGCCTGCGTGTGGTTTCTGTCGGACTGAAACACGCAAGATAAGGGATGGTGCCTTGTTGCGATTCTCCCCCCAGATGCCTTCTGTGCAGCAGTTTGAGGCCCCGTGGCAGTGACCGCTGAGACGGGTCTCGCCGTACCCCGCAGGTGACTGTTTCAGCCGGCGGGGCTAGCGTGAGACATTACAGCCTGCAGGGTGACGCCTTCTGGGCCAGTGTCAGTCCTCGCCACGGTGCATCCGGGCTGGAGACGGACGGGGCCCGTGGAGCAGTGTGGTTCCGGGTCATTAGGCTTGACACTCACTGAGCTGGAAGTTGTGGGCCGCTTAGCTGGGGCTCTCTGGCCATTTGCGCCATATCTCCCGCACTTCTACCCTATCCCGGAAGCCCAAGAAGCTGCTCGGGCTGTTATGAGCAGCTCAGATCTGGATAGATCCTCTGTCAGATGAGCGCTAGTTTGCTCCCGGCCTTGGCCCCCGTTATGGAGGGGGGGCATGCTGCCCGCCATGACAGCTGTGCTTGCGATTATGATTATCAGTCACGCCGTCACACTGGACTTTATGTCGCAGGCATGATGCAGAGCCATCCTCAGGCTTCTGCTCTTGCCTCTGAGCTTTCGACTGCCTTACGTAGACGCACGGCCTCCCCTGAGTACACCCCCAACCCCATCCTTTAACTTCTCTCACGGCCTTTTTTTCCATAGGGGTATGAGGATTATGAGCCAAACCCAGAGGGCCAAAATCCTGGCCGTCCCACATTTGTGGTCCATTACGGGGGGCTGTGGTACACGGTGAACAAAGCAATGGCAGCCATAGCAGGGGAGGATTTCAAAGCTTTGTGATGTGGTCAGTAAATCCATCCGTTTGACTCGAGCGGCTCCTCCGGCAGTTGCTGGATCCCCTAGGCAAAGAAAGGAGGTCCAGCGTGACGCCGGATCAGCCCGTTTGTCATTGTCCTTTGTACAGCCGCGTTACAGCTTCTCTCACGGACTCACGCATGAAAGAGAGGGCGGGCGTCTCAGATGAACTGGCTCCCTCGGCGTCCCCCCCACTGACCGTCCCGTTGTATGAATGAAGAGTCCCACTCCGGCGATGTCGTTCGTCATTTGCTCCCAGGACGCCTTCCATCCCAGAATAGTCTGTCTCCTCGGGATCACGGAAACAGGCTGAACGGAAGCAATGATTTTGGCATCGGTCAAGCATTTTTTTTTAAAGAAGAAAAATAACAGCAACGATTAACTGCATCAGCGAACGGCTGACATCATCCAACTAAGATGTTTTTTTTTTTTTGTTTTTCTATGTAAAGCAGCCCCTCTACCCTAAAATGAAGCCCCTACCCCAGCTTGATTGAACAGGAAGCCCTTTGACAGAGTGGATAATCCAGACACCCAGACCGCCCCCAGCCACACAGAAATGGAGCGCCTGTTGGAGTTCCCTGTCAGTGGTTGAGGTTGTTTGCGGTGTTTTTGGGAAATTCGACTCTGCCTCATTTAGGTTGCAAGGAGGGGGCTTAGTGAGTGGGGGGGGCCTGAAGGTAGCAAGTTCAAGTCAAAGGAGGGGATTTGCTGGGGTGTCCATGGTCTATAAAGTCTAGCTGCAATGCTTAAAAAAAGGAAACTAATAGCAAGATAATTTAGCTTGGGCAGGATTAGAACCCACAGCCTTGTGTATCAGGCACTGCCTGGGGTAGGCTCCAGAGCCCCCCATGATCTCGGACTGGATGGAAGATGGATGGGTGGACTTCTGCAAATTTTAAATGAAAGTGTCTGAGATGAGATTCTGTGATACAGTGAGATACAGTGGTACCTCAGTTCTCGAACTCATTAGAACTCGAATTTCTTAAAAGTTGAAACAACCAGTTCGAAAAAAAAATCACCTAGAGCTCGATCTGAATCTCAGAAGTCAAACCGTGAACGCCGACCTAAGATACACGTGGGGAAATGAGTCACGTGGCACGTCTCTCAGCGGAAACAAAGGGTAAAGCTTCAGTCTCAGCCTCGCATTTGCTGTGATAGCATCGTGCATGTTTACATTAGCTGAATACATATATTTAGACAGTAAAAATACATTTAGACAATGATAGACAGTAACAGTAATTATTATTATTATATAATAAAATACATTTAAAAATAAATATTTCTTATTCATTATTTTAATATTGATAATAAACCATCAATACATTTAATTATAATAATATTGACGTGTGGAGTGGGGATTGACGGAACGGAGACAAAGGCGCAGACGTCAGGGTATCGGGGAATACGGGGTTTAATGGGCAGGGCAGGCAAAACGCAAATGGACAATACAATGACCAGACTGGGAAAACAAATTGAAATGCAGACGAAATACAGAGGACTAATGACAACAACCAGAAACAGCTGATCACACGGGGATTCCACACGGGGTTAACAAAGGAGCGTGGCACGCAGAAGGAGCGAACAATCGGGGCAGGACACATTGTTTTTTTTAACTTTACACATTGTTTGGATACATTATTTTCTAACTTTATAAATTACTGTTTTGATAAATGTGCTTAGATGTAGGTCAGTACAGTACATGCTCTTCTTGTTTTATCCGGTTCATTTTGTGTTTAAATGCTAAAAAAACATATTTCAGTGTAATTTTTTGGGGCCGGGAACCAATTAATTGGTTCTCCATTATTTCTTATGGGGAAAATTCCATCACAACTCGAACTTTTTAGGATTCGATCCAGAGTTCTGAACGGATTAAATTCGAGTTCTGAGGTACCACTGTATTTGTCTGGTAAATATAATCTCACGCATGTTTTAAAATTGCATCATTTCCATTAACTGCAGTAAAATATGCCTGAATCAGCCTCTCAAGAATCACGTTTTCATGGGATTGCTGTGGCAAAATATCCTTTATTACCGTGGTCAGATACAGCCCTGTACTTTCTGCCATAGAAGTCAACTCCTGTCATCAGGTTCACTCACTGCTGTCACCCTGTATCAACAGCGCAGCTAAATGGTAGATGTTTTAGGTGTCCTGAAACTGGTTTAATCACTCTATTTATAGGCGGTTGCAGTGGGCGGAGCCCAATTAACCACAATGTTGTGCTGATGCGGGATTGCTGCCACTGCGTCTTCGTCGTCACACATTACACTTTTCTGCCGATGTCAGTTTCCCAGGCTTTCAAGTCGAGTTCAAGCCATCCCAGCTGCTGAAGCCCGATTTTCTGTAATTATGTGTTATTTGACACTTTTGTTCTCGAAAGCGGTAACATCGAACAGTCACTCAGCCCGATATGTGACAGCGCTAAACCCTGCCCCCTCCCCTTCCCGTCGACCTGCCAAAGTGTCAGACAGCCAAGGAGGCGTTATTGCCACGGTTACGGTATTACTTCCCGCACGCTTTGAGCGATGGCGGGCGTTCTTGAGCTCGTCGGAACTACAGGCATCTAATAAGTGGTGCGACTATCAGAGCTTAGTGGGAGATCCCCGGAGCAGCTGGGTGGCGTGACAAAATGGACTCTCGCAGGATGACTGGTGTGGCCCTCCCCTCTCACATTCACTTTCAAAAACAATGAAATTAAATGAAAAGCCCCCTCCGAACTTCCAACAGCCACTTTTAAGAATGGTTTCCATGTGAAAGTGCAACTATTTGAAGCTTATTTGTGGGGCGTCTGCTCGCGCTGCGCTGCACTGACTTAGCACCAGCTTCGGCTGATGGAGTAATGAGGCCTTGGGCCCCCCAGCGTCTACGTCTTCCAAGGTGTAATTGCCTTCCAGAGGGACTGCCACTGGTCCCCTGTCTAATTACACGATGCCACCCGCTCTGTAACACACTCCTGTGTTGTCAGGTGGTTCTTTAAAGAGGAAAAACGCATTAAGAACTGGTGGGCGGTGTTAGAGATATGCTTCCAGTAGCAGGTTGTGCCGAGGTGAGGTGGCTGGACCCCGGTGTGAGGGCTGGAACCCACAGGGATGCGACGTATCACCTGTTTCGTTTTTGTCCTCACCAATGCGATATGATTGGCTGCTGTGATGCAAGCTGATTGGTCACAGTGGTATAGAACTTGCCATACGCTCTGAGCAGAATGGGGAGGGGGGGTCTCCCTTTCACCCTGGCTGCCAGAAGATCCGTTACAGTTGCGATTCCGCTGTTGGCTCTGATCTCATCTCGTCAAGACTAGCCTGTGAAAACAATTAGGCACCTTTCCTGTTTCAGTGGGTGTGGGGACAAGGCGAGGGTCCCACCAGGAGGCCCCAGCAGCACGCATGTTAATTCCCCAGCTGTGGAAGCACCAGCCCCCCATTTACCACCATTAGGATGCCCCTCCTGCTCATGGGAGTTTTACTTACACAAAACTGTTTTGAGGGCAGAATGAAAAATGATTGGTTCAGAGAGATAACCAGTCAGATTGTAGAGGAGGTGGGTCTAAGCAACTAGACAAGGTGGGACTAACCAGTCAGATGTCTTGGTCCTGCCTCCTTTAGATTAGATGTGTCTTTATTTGTGAGGACTTACTGTTACCCCTCCCAAATACATTATGCAAAATTCATGAAATTACTGATCCATAAACCCAAATCAATCAATAACCAATATTTAAAAAAAATGATTCATTTGTCATGTGCCAGACAAACCTGGCTGCTCCTCTCTCACGAGGATCGCGTCTCCCTCAGCAGCTCGTTCCAACGCCTTCCCAGCATCCCCCAGGCCTCTCGTCCGCGTGGGTGGGCGGCCTGTTCCAGAAACCTTTTCTCGCATGCTCCGTGTGTGTGTAAACACATTGAGCGGCAACGTTGACACGGGCCAGTTGGAGTGGAGGACATTTCTGAGTGTGCAGACTGTGCCATCTGTCTGGCAGTTGCAATAACAAGCAGAGTGCTGGTTTTGCCATTAGCAATTAATAGTTGTTACCATTTTTAAAGTGCTCCTCGCTACATCAGCCTTTTTGACGTGCTGGACGGTGATTAGCATCCGCACGCCAATCTCCTGCTCTGCCAGACAAATATTGAATGCAAGCAGAGAAAATTTAATGTTGCGTGTGTTGAATTTATTCCGACAGCTTGAAAGCGCTCTGGGTATTCTTCTCCTGTCTATAAATAAACCAGACCTGCCCTGAAAGGACTAATTATTTCTGTTTCAGTCAGATATGAGTCCTGCAGGCTTCAGAGTAAGACATCCACCTACAAACATGCTCGGGAATGAACGTGTCTTTATGTAAGGACTTCATTAGGCACTGGTCTGGGGGGGGGGTGGCCTCTTTCATTTCATTACCTTCATCATCAGAGCTCCATATTCCAGCAGAACTAGCCTGTAGATTGATCTGCTTTTGGTCTCAGAGCATCGCTGATGAACATTGCTTCTGGGAGGTTACGTGTCATCAGGCACGAGATGTGAAGACTCTCAGCAGTCATATCCGGGTTCGACGCCAGTCACGTGAACTCCCCCCACATACACAGACACATACACACACACTCCAACTAAGTGCCTCAGAGGATTTTATGGGAGATGTGTGTATGTGTGTGTGTAATGGAGAGAATGAGAAGCCTGCTCATAGCTGCATGGAGAGCTGGCAGTGGACTGGACCATTTTATGGGAGGGGGGACTCTATTCCCTACAACCCTGAACTGAGGGGTGGATACTTGCATGCATGCTTGAATGGATAGTGGTGGATAAATGGTTGCATGGATGGATGGATGCATGGATGCATGGATGGATGGACAGACAACTCTGAATGAGTCTCTGAAATATACAGGTTATACCAGGGAAAGAGGACTATGTGTGTTATCATGTCAAATTTAAGAGCCATCAGTGGAACAGGGGAGACACATCAAGCAGCAATACACAAAGGTTAGTTCCTGGAGCAACTGGGGGGGTAAGCACCTTGCTCAGGGGGCTAATGGTGAACACACCACCCACAGATTACTGAATGCTGGTGAAATGCACTACATGGTGACGTGGATTTTTCAGCCATTCAGATTTTCAGAGAAACAAGGTAATGTAAAAGTCTTTTTGCAGACTAAAGCACCCTAAAGGGTCCATTAGCTGAACAGGGACCTAAACCCTAGACCCGCAGTTTAAACGTCTGATGCTTTACCAAATGAGCTCTCCAGGCTCTTTGTGATAGGGCGAACCGGCCTGCTAGTGAGCTGGCTTGTTAGACATCAGCAGCATTTTAATGTTAATGTTTTTGAAGCATCCTGGTCAGAATGCGAGGGGAGGGGCAGTCAGAGAGAGCACTTGATTGGACGACAGCATTGTGAGTATGACTCAGTGATCATTCAGACCGAGACATCGATGTAGCCGTCCAAAGCCACACAGAACCTCAACTGGATACCCCGACCCCCTGGTAACCCCTGCCTGCGTTGCAGTTACCCGCCCCCCCAGGCTGCCTGGGACAGGTGCGAGAGGGGCTTCAGCTGGGAGGGCAGGGGGAAATCCAGCACGGGCAGGCTTTGCACTCAAATTACTTGGGAGCCGACTTTGTTTGGCTGTGATTGGTTGGGGCAGGGTGGGTGGGGGGGGGGGGTTCAAAGCCCGTGCTCTGAAAGGGATCCGTGGAGTAAGACATTCGATGACAGACTCTTTCATGCTCCGTCTGTCTCGTCTGTCTGGCTCTCGCTTTATGACTCATTTTTACCCCAATATAACAAAAGCGGTGAGGACAGCAACACTCGAAAATCACCATGAAGTTGCTCGGCTGCTTTTCCCCTTTGGAAGAATTTTGAACTGTTTTCAAAGCAGACCTCCATAATTCCCCCCCCGCAAAGCCAACTCTCCTCATCGCAGTGATTTAACCTGAAGATATCTGTGTTTTTCTTTAATTCAAAGCTAATGTCTCCTCTCTCTTTCTACTGCAATCTAATGAGTTGTACATATAAACGATTAATGATTAAAATGATTAACGATTAAAATAATGACAATCCCAACTAAATTATCACTGCATCATAAACAGTTGAAGTTCCATAGGATTAAATGCCATTTCAAGGATATGGGAACATTTGAACATCTTTGTTTTAACTGCTATTCAAAAATGGTTTCAGTTTCTTAATTAGTGTTCCCCCTGCAGGATTGCAAAGCCATTGTATGCATTGTATGCAGCACGTTGTAAGAGTGAGTGTTTGGTGCTTTGAGAACATTGTTAGAGTGAGAATGAGAGCAAGCGGGCCAGACCATGAAGTGAGTAATCCCTACACATACGCTAATTGCAGCTTGATGACTTCTTGACGACCCTCTCTGGGGTTGAACAGCTTGGACCGCTCTTGAGATGACACTCGCCGGTCCTCTCAGATGCTGACAGCGCATCTCCAGATGGCCGCGATTTCGCTGTTTGCACGCCACCAGGGATGCCAGGCACTGTAGGGGGCGCTGGTCGTTGCTGGGGTCTCAGCTTATGGTCTCAGTTCAGAGTCCCGGTCCAGGGTCCAGCTGACGAACGAGTACAGTTTCTATTGGCCTCTGATTCCTGCCTCCCCCCTCCCCCGAAATGTCCCCGGCCACCAAGGAGCCAGCATAGCGGGCTGTAAATTGTCTAATTGCCTCTGTATTTTCAGTTCTGGCCTTTTTCCATATGGATTTTCTTTTTGGTCAACAGAACCATTTGTGCAGATGATCCGCATGCGTGTTTGTGTTTTTTGCCTTTCTGAGGAATGGGACTCTGGGGACTGTCACTGCACTTCAGGGGCCCCGTTATCCCAACGTGGGGAGCTGTAGCATCCTGGTGGAGGGTGGGTGATTGGGGGAGGGTTCTTTATTAACGAGCACAATCTCCTGGCAAATGTGGATATTAGTCATACTCTCCAGCGGTGGCAGGTCTGGGTGGCTGTGTGTGGTCCAGGGATGTAGCTGAGGGGCTGGGTGGGGAAAAAGCCCCTAGGGGATAGGGGATATGCCGAAACCCCATCTAGTCATATCGCAGATTTTGTTTTTATTTGGGGGGGGGGGGGGTCGTCCGTCATTTGACTGTATAATATCTCCAAAGAGCTTGGGTTGGCCCTGCGTTTGCCTTGTTTATTTCTTGTTTTTTTGTGTGTGTGAGTCACAGAGATTTCTTTGAAAATTTCGTACCCCAGCCAAACAAGGCACCCCCCTCAAGGACTTAGGGGAGCACAGTGGCTGTTTAAAAAGCATTTTCGGGGGGGGGGGTGTGTATCATAGGCCACCTCCAGTTTCCATTGGTTGTCGTTCTTTTTTTTGTGAGCCTGGATGCGGAGAGCTGCGCTCCGGCTTGCTTTCCAGGGAATCCCCTCAGCGCTGACACACTCTTTCCACCCCTGTCTTATCCTGTGGGCGTGTTTGCTTAACGCACTGCTGAAGGTGGAGCAAAGCAGCTTGGGAAGGTTGTGGAAGTGCTGGTAAATCTGACCCCAGCAAGTCAGGACAGAATGGTTTGGGGGGGGGGGCCCAGAATAGATTGCAGCTCCTCCTCCCTCCTGTGCCTCCCCGTGCCGTCCTTCCCAACAGTGCCCCTCGGTCAGGTGACTACAGTAGCCCTCAGTGACACAGCTGACCACAAATCCCCAGGCCGTTGCTGTATGCTGATGGTGAATGCTCTGGTTTATCTCCTTCACCTGAGGGAGAGAGGGATGAGCATATACAATGAGGTCTAGAAGGTTCTACCCATCTGGTATGAAGAAACGGGGGCCAAGTGGAAGGTCACTTTGTCCATCTTATGTACATTTTTTTTGCCTCCCCAATAGCATCTCATGTCCCTTTCTGTCTGCTCCTGGACTCTTCGCAGGGCCTCTAGTGATGGGATCAGGTTGAGTGGGAATTGTATGGTTTGGCATGAGGGTGAGAGGCCTGGCAGTATTGTTGCCACACAGGCTGCTGAGCTCTGGCCTTTATTTGATGGCTTGTTGGTGGGCTAGTGAAGAAAGAAGAACAGAAGCTGTTAAATACATCAGCCATTGTATTTTCTAGTTAAAAAGTGTTAGATAGACAGCAAAACTTCAATAGACTGGCATCCCATAGAAATGGATGGATGGATGGATGTTTTTCACACCCTTTCCAAACACGAACTGGTGATATTATAGTGTCTGCGGCACTTGCAGGGGTGTGGACTGAGCCTATATTTGTAACTGTCAGCATAAGACACACTGCTTGGTCACAATCCAGAACAGTCCGGAGCTGATAGTCTGCCCCCCCTACCCCCCATACCGTCTGTGACAGTGATGGGCGGTAAAGCAGCAGCAGGCGGCAGGTGCGAGCCCCCACTCAACACCGCGCGTGGCACCCAGTCAGATGGCCGGCCTTGGCCGCCCCCCCCGCNNNNAGCAGCCCGTCAGTGGCAAGCCACGCAAGACCCAGGGCCACTCTGTGCAGTGATTCACTCCCATGATACATTTCATTCAAACTACCAGTCAGCTTGACAGGCGAGTAAAGATCAAGAGCAAGTCAAGGCAGTTCACTGATGTGACACTTTGTGGCAGATACAGCATTTAGTGTCATGTTGTGTTCAGTGCTGTTGTTCACTTTCTTGCAGTGTTCACTGCATGTGTCCATTGTGATAATGTAATCAGCCCCATACTGTATTTACTGCCATTCACTACCAGTGTTCACTGCCTTTTTGGGTTGAGTCATACAGTGTTCACTGCCATTCTGTGTTCAGTCGAAGTCTTTACTGCTGTTCTGTGTTCAGTCAAACAGTGTTCACTGTCATTCTGTGTTTTTCATCTCCAGTGTCTAGGTGTCTGATCTTGCACAGAAATGAACACACGTTACTGGATATATTATCTCCATCCTGACTCCTCCCCCCGGTCCCCCCACAGACTCCTCGGGCCAGCTGACGCCGTCACCCCTGGGCTCGCCCACGTCCCACCACAGCATGCACCCATCGCTGCTGAGCCCGCCTGCCATGGGTCCGTCGGGGCCGTCGCTGCACTCGCCCATCAGCACTCTGAGTTCCTCCATGAACGGCCTGGCTCCGCCCTTCTCTGTCATCAGCTCCCCCATGGGCGCCCACTCCATGTCGGTGCCCTCGCCCGGGATGGGCTATGGGCCCAGCATCAGCCCCCAGGTAACCCCCTACCAGGTACTTACCCCTCTTCCCTCGCACATTAGTTACTCCCTTTACATGGACACCAGCTTGTGAAAGTCTTGTACCTCCGCGAATAGATCTGCGATAAATGATAAATGCTTTATTTGCCATTTTCACAAATACCAGTACAGGTATACTGAAACTTCTTCTCTTCCCCTACCCCGTCTTGTGCTTCTTAGCTTGGTGGTCACAACCCAGGGTCAGCCAACATGTTACTGATGCAAAGGCTGTGGGTTTGCATCCCAGTAAACCCATATAAAATTGTGACCCTTCCCTCTACAGTTAATTATGTTGAATACAATATTCAGATGATGAATGTACACAAAAACATTCAGAAATGAGATGCCTCAGCTGTTGTTTTTCACCCCAAATCACTTCCAAATTGTTCTGAAGGTCACATGGTTGGGGGGAGGTCGTTTTTTTGGTGCTGTTATTGGCCATCACGAGCGAGGCCGAGCCAAATCCCGACTCGCGTAGGCACCGGCTATGGGTGAAATTGAACGAGTCTGGATTAGCAGCTCTGTCTATTCACCTCTCCGAACGGGACGCTTCCATTGCTGGAGACTGGATTCTCTTCCATTCTGCCTTAATTCCAATCCTTTCATCCATGTGGTGACCTAAATCTTTGCACTGTGACTAAGACGAAGAGGTTGGAACACATATTGGCTGATGTTTCCAGGAGCTTTTTTCAGTACATTTTTGTATTTATTTTTTAATAAGTAGACAGTATGGTGGCTCAATGATTGGATATGTGACCTTGTGATGGACGTACATCCCGTCCAGGGCGTTACAGCCTCGTGCCCTGTGCTGCTTGGGATAAGCTCCAGATTCCCTGTGATCCTGACCAGGAGGAGCGGATAGGTTTCTTTGACATTTTGAAAGCATTGTACCTTCAGGGATTCTCTGTGGGATTTTAAAGAGGTATATTTTTTTATAAAAAGGGGTTGGTGCCCAAGGTATATAAATTTGGAAAAGTACAGTGTGGTTTTCTAGCTTTGTGAGAGGGTACAGAAGAACCCCCAGACCTGCTAGGGCAGGCTGAGCACAGCACCGCCAGCCCTAAAGCCCCTGGTTCCGGGTGATAATCCTGAGGGAGACCCAGTCTGTCCCAGGTAGCGTTCGGCGTCTGATTGCGGCACCATCTGTGCCGCACTGAACGGCCCGTCTGCCGCGTCCCTGCTTCCTGTCACCCTCACCGGGGAGTTAAGAGAGATGAGCCATGCGACGAAGTCAATCTCAGAGCCCTCTAGCTCCCTCTGCAGGCGGCAAGGGGAGACCACATGCTGTTTATGTTTTACTGCCCCACACCCCTCCTGTGCTGCTTGTGGCTGGTCGTGGAGATGGCATGATGGGCCAATGCTAGAGGATGATTTAGGCTCTTAGGTTATTTTTTTTCCAGGTACACCGGGGTGGGACGGGGTCAAACCCCACACTTCTGTCTTTAACTAGTAAAGAAGACACCCTCCTACCACACTGGCCACATTTTTTTGGGGGGGGGGGGGGGGTTGCAGGCTCTCCTCTCCTACCCCCATACTAGAGGTGTTCACAATCTCTCTCAGTATGCCCCCAAACGCACGTCAGCGCCCCCCAGTGCACTGTAAGTAACCGGCGGGATTTCCACACCAAGCCGCCAGGACGTGCGACAGCTTGTCTGTGTTGTTTTAAGCCTGACTGCTCAGTGCTCGGGCTGAGGCTATCGCGCTAACGTGCTAACATGCCCTGCGCTGCGTATTGTTTCATATCAGAATGGCCTCTGTGTCTTTAAAAGGCCACACATGGAGATTTCTTGAGTACATTTTTCCTTCAAGTGTCAGATTTTTTTCCCCCAGAAAGTGGTTTTCTCTGTATTATTATTATTATTCTTTTTCTTCCTCCAGTCTCCGGAATGTTGTGGGGAATTTCGGCCGGAGAGCACGCCAGGCCAATGCAATCCCACTCGGGATTAATGCGGGTGTTTCGGGGTGCCCCGCCCGTGTCTCTGCAGCCAAAAAAACACGGCGTTGAGTAGGGGCTCGATTTTCAGCCCTCTAGGGGAGGACTTGCTCTCAAATCTCAGATTAGGAGCATGAAGGGAACGACCTTTTATCAAAGACCAGAGGCTGACACCGACTTCAGGATTTAAGATTTAAGATTATTATTTGTCACATGTACAATTGTACGGTACAGTGGCAGCGAAATGTTTTTGTTTCAAAACATCACTGTGCATAAACACATATAAATGTTCCTGTGCTTGGCTGAGTGTGATGTGACATAAGATGCAGCATGCTTGCGTTTTAGTGTCTTATTTGTGGTCCTGGGAGGAAGGCCTGAGCGGAGAGCAGAAGTGAAGCGCTCATCTGCTGACAGGTATCAAAGATGTACATGGGGGCCGGGCACAGTGGCGGCAGGTGGCCGGAGCAGGCAGGCGGTGCCCAAGTCTGTGCCACTTGGCGAGGCCTGGCCTGTGTGGAGAGCTGAGCAGCCGCCACACCCACTCAAATTTCCGCAAGCCACTGGTCGGGCGTGACGGCAACGAGCGTGAAAGGGATCGGGGTGATTAATCGGGATAATTGGTTGGAATGATTGCTTTTTTCTGTGTGTGCGAATTCTGCCTGATTCCGACCACCTGGCTTGAGTGTGAAGTAAGGGAGCAGCATAGGTTTATGGGAGGTCACGTGACACGAGCGATCATGTGACGGGGGAGGTAAAAACACTCCCATCTAGACTTCGAGGTTGGGTTGATGCTGCGCGGGAGCTTTATGGGGGGGAAACCGTGAGCTCATGGGACAGTTTGAGTTGCAGAAAGGTTTGGGCCCCTTGCCGATTTATTATCCCCCGCCATGTGGATGACCCCGTGACCCCGGCCACACGGCTCTGGAGCCTCGCCCCTCGCAATGCCGCATCACTCAGTCAGGAGGCAAATATGTTCCGCTATCCGGCTAGTGTGCCATGTGATCGATTGCCTCACCTCCCCATGTCTGCTCCAAAAGCTCTAAGAGCGAAAGAGTGATCTGGAACATGCTCGGCCTGCTGGGAATGTTCCCCAAACATGGTCCTGTTTAAGGAGGTTCGTTTTCCTCATGGAGGCAAACAGAAGTCATTATTATCCTGTTTTTCTGGAGAGGAAAGTGCAAGACTGAAGCTTTGTAAGGGTATTCTTCCAGAACGGTGTTCTGGGGACATGGGGCAGTCCGAATGAGAGACTTTCCTCAGCTGAGTCTGAATCAATAAGGGAAGACGAGGGTCCGATTTGACTGTATTGTGTTCAAATAGGCATAATTACGAAAGTCTGTCCCTGGCTATTACACAGTCAAATGCGATCCAGGAATTGCAGGCTGAAGGAATGTGAAAGGAATGAGTGGATAAAGACCGGCCGATCGGGTTTCGGTGGAGACTCGGGTTCTGATTGCTGTTGTTAACTCTCCGCGTTGCCGGGCAAACGCCATGTGCCCGGCTGAAGGGCTCGACAGCTGCTCCTCACAAAACACATTCCTAAGACCTGCTAATTACATTCCTAAGACCTGCTAATCACATTCCTAAGACCGGCAAATGGCATTCTTAACACATCGCTCAGTCTAGCTGGAAGAACGGAAACTGGTTCCCAAACAGTGACACTGTACAGAATTATTAAAAAGTACTAATCTTTTTGCCTTCAGCCCTATCAAACCAGCGTAAACATTAGCACATGAGTCACATACTCCAGTAAACTGTTTAGATCTCACTAACCAGCAATATTTTTATCATCGAATTATATTCCTGTATTATGTATGAAAATTAACCTTAAAAAAACGCTAAATGTGTATTCTTACCTTCACCACAACTACAAAGCTATGCTTTTGGAACAGTTTGAGGAAAAACGCTGACATTATTTTGACATCTTTCGTTGCTGTTATTATACGTCAAATGCACCAAATTCCTTTTGACTCGAACTATGGGGCTCTACAGATTGCATTGTTTCTGTGACCGAGTCGATTACAGAAACATTCTGTCAATGGAACTTAATACGCGCTGACAAAATCCAGGGGTCCCGCGGAGCCGTTTTATCTGGCTTCCTCCGCGGACGAGGAATGAGAGCATTTTGGCCGGGAGCTGAGTGAGGCCAGCTTGTGGACACGGCACAGACTGGGAGGGAAGGGCGTCTGAAGGTGACAGAGATTCGGGACCGGGTCCCTCGTCGGGCTCTCGTCATGCCGCCTGGCTGGATAGGCCACTGCCGTCATGGTGATATCTACTTTTAACTGAGGGTGCGCGTGACATGGAATGCCAATGTAAACTAATCAAAGAGCAAACTTCCAAAACTCAGTTACTCCATGGGATACATTTTCAATACAATTCCTGTAGACTTAGCGAGTTTTGGAAATTTAACAAATTTGTCGGATTACATGAGGACTGATTGAGTTTTCGAAATTTGCTCTCCCATTTATGCGCCGAGCAGAGTCTAGGTTTATATGTTAGTTGTATGATATCCTTAAGTCATAGGCCTGAAGTTTCACATAGAAAAAAAGCAGAAATGAGTGGCTTCCTGTGTGACAGCAATACCGCATTACCAGGGTGAAAAAACTGTAGGCGTCGTGTGTGTGTGTGTGCAATGGTGTGCAGACATTAACCTCAGACAGATGCGGTCGGGGTCGAAATTCTGTCGCGTGCTTCCTGGCAGCACCCGGGTCTGGCAAGGGTGGCAGTAAGAGCACTGATGCCTCACTGTGAAACTCAAGGGGCTTCGCGTGGCTCTGGGACCGCGAAGTGAGGCTTGACACGTGGCTTCATAGTTACTGAACACTTTGAAGCTGTGTAGGGAAGAACTGCATTAACCGAAAACCACGCATCTGTCCACTATCTTCTGCAAGCCATGCATCTATTTACTGCCTCCTGAAAGTCGTGAATCTGTCCACTGTCTCCTAAATGCCATGGATCCATCTATCTACTGTGTCCTGAAAGCCATGCATCTGTCCACTGTCTCCTGAAAACATGCATCTGTCCACTGTCCCCCAAAAAGCATGCATGTGTCCACTGTCTCCCGAAAGCCATGCATCTGTCCACTGTCTCCTGAGAACCATGCATCTGTCCAGTCTCCTGAAAAACATGCATGTGTCCACTGTCTCATCAAAGTCATGAATCTGCCCGTCTCCTGAAAGTCATGCGTCTCTCCATTGTCTCCCAAAAACCATGCATCTGTCCACTGTCTCCTGAAAATCATGCGTCTGTCCACTGTCTCCCAAAAACCATGCATGTGTCCACTGTCTCCTGAAAGTCATGAATCTGTTCACTGTCTCCTGAAAGTCATGCATCTGTCCATTGTCAAGAATTTTCCAGAAGGATAACAAAAAATATTGATGACAGTTGTTTTTTTAGGTGGAAAATAAAAGGGAAAGGTATACAGATGATTTTTTGTTCTGCTGATAATAAAAACAAAGGACACCAAAGAATCTTTGATTTGTGGTGTCAGGAGACACAAAGTGAGACAGAAGGTACGAGCACAAGAACAAAAGCAGTCACTTGGTAGTTTCAGTCATAGTTATAGCAAAGCTTGTTTGGGCAGATGAAGAATGAATAATGGGAAGTGGTCTGACTGTGTCTGACACTCCTCTCCTTTTCCCATGGTGCACCAGCCTCTCCCACTATGGCAGCACCCATCTCATTTACAATTACAGCTCTGACAGGCTGAGGTAAAGATGGTCAAGTCAAATGTAAGTGGAACAGTTTTGGTATCATCTCAGAATCCCAGACGTCCACATCCATTGCATGACCGTTATTTGGGTTTTCAGGTAAATGTGTCTATGTCTGCCCTATAATCCTAAAAACCTTCCGTTCTGAAAATCTGACAGCCTTTGAACCAAGACTATGTCATTGTACTTTTAAAACAACTGTATTTGCTATGCAGGATATGCAAAATCGGCCTTGGACCTTTGGTGATACCTTCCGAACTCAAGATTAAATCAGGGATTCACCGGAATCTTATTAGGCACTCTTGGCGTAAAAATAAAGATGAGCTGGCACTCAAGAGGGTAGGAGATGATTTATGGGTAGAATCCATTCTGTCGTTCTGTAGCTCTTAACTGGGGTCCAAGATTTTTTATTTGTCTTTTGTATATCAGTTCATCACCTGCATCACCTGGTCAGTACCATGTAACCTGTTACAGGATTTACTCCTATAGCTCAAGACCTAGACCATTGCGTGAACAACGCAGTCATGGGTCCAAATCACAAAACAATGGTACTTGCAAAACGTAGCCATATAACTAGCTGCAGAGGTGCATATTTATTAAACAAATAGATGAAATGGCTGAAACAGAATATATGGCTAAACAAAATATATTAATTATAATATAAGTATCAGAAATGGCTGAGAGCAGATATGGCAGAGTAATGTGCAAAGTATGAATGAGCCGTTTTTGGACAAGACGCCCCGTGTCTGTTCACTTTAAGGGCACTGGAAGGACACCCTCTAGTTCAGGATTCGCTGCATTTCGCACACGTCTGGCCCAGAGACGTTGATGATGAAACGACCTGAAAGCTGATTATGCGATTTCAAAGGGAAAAAAAAAGGAAAGGGTTTTTTTCCCTCACCCCGTCGAAAGCAGAGGCTCACGCTCAGCGGACCTCTTTGAAGACTCATTCTGAACAAATTTTTGAGACGGCAAGCGAGCTTTTTTCAAAAGCAGCATCTGCACCAACTTCCCCGATTGTTCACTCGGGTTTTCTGTGGCGCTCATTTTTGGGTCGGTTTTACATGTCGGTCCTGTCTAGCTTCTCGCTGCATGAAAGTCAGAAGCTCCGCATAATGTATTCTGTTTTCCCATTCTTCCCACGTGGTGATGCTTTTTTTTTTTTTTAAAAAAGTTTTATTTCGTCTTTGTTTTATCCAGATGAGAGGGCTTTTAGATGTTCCGAGGGGTCTCCCCAGAGCTCTTGTCCAGTGGATTTAGGCAGGTTGGGTAACATGGGTGTGAGCGGTCTCTGTGGGTCATATCCATGCCAGCGGTGCAAAACCACAGCCCACAAAGTCTTACGGTTTGAATCCCTTGCTGGAAGATCGTTGCACCATTATACACATATGTATCAGCATTATAAAAGGGAATATCATTATAGACTGAATAGTTGCCAATATGGACTTTTCTAAGGAACTCACAGGGGATCTCTCATGGGGGAAGCTGTGATGAAAGACAGACCTTAGTGGACATTAAGGAATCTGTCATCTTTTTTGTCTGTGTCCAAGGTTTTTTTTTCCTTTGGGGCTTTGAAAGCTCAGTTTTCCCATAAATCCTTCCATAAGCCAATAGACGTTTGTGTCCGTGGCCAGAGGTTCAGACCAAACTTTACAAACAGCCACAAGGGTTGAAGCCAGGTATACTATTGTACCGTGGTCCTGTACGTGTATGCCATATACTACTGTATGCCTGTATGCCTCACCCTTTTCTCCTTCCTACCAATCTCCTGCATGTTGACATGTCAGCACGTCCTTTCCCTGGCTCACCACGGCTTGTGAATTCATTCATGACATGGCCAGTTGTCTTACTTCCTCCCCTGAGCCCTAGGATCCTACCTCCTATGTCCCCACAGTTCAGACCATGAGGGCGAATCAACACCCCAGCCCTGCACAGTGTCTCACTGGGCTTACTGAGTCACTGATCTACTGAAAATATATTTACTGAGTAGAAGCAGTTGCGATCAGTTGTGTCAGTGGTGAGAAGATGAAGTTGTTGGGGCAGAATGTCTGGGAGAGAGAGGGAAGTGCCAGGTTTTAAGAAGATTTAAGCTAAAATATACCCACATGAAGGTATCAGGCCCATAAAGACTCTTCATTTTGTGACTCTTAAGTTAAATAAGGCTAATGAAGAGGAGCTTATGTTTTGCATCATCAGATGAACTTTCTTCAGGAAAAGGTCTACTATGATAATTCAGATTATGTATTTTTATATGTGACAGCATCAGATAAATGTTCACCAGAGGCTGAACTAGGACAGCAATGCACTGGTTTGACAGGTTACCTGAACGCAGAGTTGAGCCTGTGCCTAATCTACATATCTGTCCAGTTACGTGTAAGCTGGTTGCCTTTCCAGGTGCCGAAAACACCAAACAGGAATTTGTAGAGTCAGAGTCACTCACAAAACGGGATTCAGCACCTCAGAATAAACTCTTTGAGGATGCATGAACTCTGTCTGATGCTCTGTTATGTTTTTATGTCGTGATCTACTGTCCGGGTCCAATTATCTCTTTGAGAACAAGCGGATGTTGTCGAGCAGATAAAATCACAGGTAACTCGCAGCTGGCGCTTATAAGTAATGCGTGTTCCCATATATCTGATGTTAACGTGTTCCTGTCGGAGATTCAGGATGACGGGATGGCCATGGATTTGTGGGCGGATGTTTTTCCATGTCACAAAATGAGGGAGAAGTAATGCCTGCAAGGAGATTATGGAACAGAATACACGTTTGCCGTTTGCACAGAAACCAAACCTTTATCTAATACGACCACAAGAATCCATTTGAAATGTACGTTCCACATGCGGCCGTGGCAGCAAGCGGTCCACGCTGGCAGACGTTCTGTTATGCTGATCGCGTCAGATCTGCACCTTCATTGGAAATGATACCTCTTAATTTACAAAAGGAGGAAGGTTTGAGTACAAATGTTGAGGCACTCGACAGGGATCAGATAGGAGAGATGTCTCTGGAGCGGCACAAGGCCTTATTTTACTTCAGTAAATATATAATAACTGTGAAAACCACCAGGAGACTTTTGAGGCATGAAATTGCAAAGAATGCAAGCCCTAAGCAGCCCACTTACGTAAACAAAGTGTGGGAACTCAGACTCCCGTGATACTATGTTCAGTATCCGCAGAAGGGCTGCATTCTTAGATGGGTCTCATCCCAGCCAATGGGGTGGTGTCTGGGCCAGAAAAAAATAAAAAAGACACAGCGGCTAGTGGATTAGCTGGGCCAGCAACAACGAGGGCGTTCACTGCCCAGTGGATCTGGGCCTGCCAACGTCTAGGGCAGCTGCCGCGCTTTTTTTTGCGCCGTCGGGACGGCCACCGGGGGGCCTTGGCGACAGCGAGCAAGTCCACCACGGAAGGCGCATATGGGCTAGCGGAATTAGCAGCGCAGGCGATCGGACGCTCTGCTAAGGATGTCTTGCGGGAGGTGGTCGCCAACCAGCTGCATAGGCCCTGGACCTGGAGTGTAAATACGGAGCAGATGGGCTGAGCCGATGGGTGCCGCGGGCGGGCCGCCGGAGGGGCGAGCCTCTCGCTCGTGACGACCGGCTCGGCGCCATCGCAGGGTGGTGGGAGTCTGCCCACTCACCAAAACAGGTATCCGTGTCTTTGTCAAGCCGGGAACATTTCATTGCCTTACCCAAGGTCTGTAACCAGATCATGCTGTCAGGATTAATTCTGTTTTTGCTTACCTTTTTTGACCATACTCATTGGCCGTACCATATGAGTCACTATAATGTTTTTTCTGAAAGTGCCATAAAGCAAAATATCGGGGAAATTAGATCCAACCACAGCTCACTGGGGGGGCAGCCCAAGTTTGGGATATGGACTTTGAAATAGAGCTGCGCAGCGCCGCGGCCCGGCTAGCTGCAAGGCAGACATCCACAGAGGCTTCCCTTACAGGTGGTGGGGGGGGGAGGCGGGGCAACTTTCAAAGAAAGCCCACAAACAAACAGACTCCCAGGTTCCCTCAAGCTTCTGAATCAAAATGTAAGGGCATACGGTGAAGGGGGGTGGGGTTATCAGCTCTCAGGTTGTTGTAGTATCCTCGAGAGGTCCAGGTAATGAGGATCAAAGCTCCAACACATCTCCAAATGATGCCACCTATGCCGTTATTCTCATGTTTGCTGTATGCAGGAAACTGTAGGACGAGAATGCTGTTGTGTTGATTATGGTGATCATGTCCATCAATCTATCTCCTTCTCTGTCCCTGTCGGCCTCAGCTCAGCTCCCCCATGAACTCGGTTAGCAGTTCAGAGGACATCAAGCCCCCGCTGGGTCTGAATGGCGTGATGAAGGTGCCTGCCCAGCCCTCCGGCAACCCACTGGCTCTCACCAAGCACATTTGCACCATCTGTGGTGATCGGTCCTCGGGTAAGTCCCAGCAGCATACCATATCTTGTTTCATGCTCACACTCCAGTTGATCTACAGATCATCAGCATTGTGTGGGGTTAAAGACTTTGAATCTAGAGTTGGACCTCATTAATCAATCCAGCCCTTGAAGATGAGCTGTCTTGCCTTTGGCAGGTAAACACTACGGCGTGTACAGCTGCGAGGGCTGCAAAGGCTTCTTCAAGAGGACAGTGAGGAAGGATCTGACCTACACCTGTCGAGACAACAAGGACTGTCCCATTGACAAGAGGCAGAGGAACCGCTGCCAGTACTGCCGCTACCAGAAGTGTCTGGCCATGGGCATGAAGAGAGAAGGTATGCCCATTAGAATTCATTTTACATCCCATGAAATTTTACGAGTGTGACCTCATGTATTTCAGTCACTTCCCACAGTGACCTCACATCCCTTCATTCACTCACAACGATGACCTTACATCCCTGCATGCAGTCACTAAAGTGACGTCAGATCCCTTCATTCATTCACTTCAGTGACTTCACATCCATTCATTCACTACAGTGACCTCATATCCCTTCATTCACTCACTACAATGACCTCACATACTTTCATTCACTTACTACAGAGACCTCTCATCCCTTCATTCAGTTACTACAGTGACCTCACGTCCCTTCATTCACTCATTACAGTGACCTCACATCCCGTCATTCACTCGCTTCAGTGACTTCATACGCCTCATTGACTTGAGAGAGTGACCTCATAAGCTTAAATCACTCGGGAGGGCTACCCTGTACACCCGGCTTTTCTGAGGCAGAGCCAAGCAGCTTGGCAGGTCAGCGCACTCATCAGGAAGACAGCTCTGCTTATCAGTCTCGATAAGCCGGCCCACTGTCTGAGTGGAGCAAGGCACACAGACAGGCATCCATCTTCCTTTATATTTAACGTGTTTCCCCTCAGCGCCCCCCCGTTTTTAGTCTGGAAGACATGCAGTACAAACCGGCCCTAATCCGCGTCTGGTTTGGCAAACGTGCGAGCGGCGTGATTTATGGCCACGCCTGAGTTCCAGTTCACCCGGTGAGAGTCACGGTCCACGGTGCTGTCCGCCGCAGTATGAAATTCTGCGGACTGGGAATGGAGATGAGAGGTGTTTGACAGATGATATGATGCAATATTATATGACACTTTATAATTTGGACTAGATGAGATTAAGTTTTATAACAAGGATGTGCCGAGACCAGTTTTCTCTTCTGGGACATTTCATGTTGACGTTTCTTTAAGAGATGTGATCAGTTTCCTCTTTAAAATTCATTATGCTTCTAGTGTCAAAAGCTCATGTTTCACATGTGTGCCTTATGTTATGCAGTGACACAGTCCACAGCAGTGAAAACAAAACCCTTTCTATGAGAAATTTTAAT
>JAODJW010000117.1:4440880-4451633 GCA_026777045.1 Hyperopisus bebe
GGGCCCCCCCCCCCCCCCACCCCCCCCCCCCCCCCCCCCGAGTCGTCCTCCCCCACCTTCCTTTGGTTCCAAGAGATATTATTGCAAGACCTCCTGCAGGCTGCAAAGAGATCCCATCATATTCACTGACCGTTCCCTACTTTACCACATAATCCACTTGGCTTTACTTTTATTTTTTTTATATGCTGCTGCAAATGTGTGTATGTGCCGTATCCAAAGATTGTCTATGTGCGTTTTTTTTTTCTTGTTTCATAATACAAGGACAGAAGGTTTCTTTAGATGTGAACAAGGCAGTGACGCTGTCAGGCAGGTACAGTGGATGGTCTGACTGCCACGGTCGGGGAATGGGAGAGCTGTTACTACCCTCTAGTGGACAAAATACAACACTGCAAAATTACTTGAATTTTTGTACAAGTACTTAATCAGACAAATGGCACTTTGTAATGAAGTTGACAATGCCAGTAACAAACTAGTAATTACTGGCCATATTTTATCAGGCCTATGCACCAGTGCAAAATTAGCATCTGTTTCATCCGCCCAGTATTAAAACACTTCATTTAAAGTGTAGTAAAAGTGAGATTACATTTATATGTAACATCTGTTATTATTTCATTGCATATTATATTGATAAACTATATGTAATTGTAACCAAAATGTTCAAAATCTGTTAGTGGCTATGGTGAAAGACATTTGACCCGAATTGCTTCAGAAAAATATCCAACGGGGTAAATAAATTAAATAGATAGATAGATAGATAGATAGATAGATAGATAGATAGATAGATAGATAGATAAACGGGGTTGAAATGTGTCCAGTTTGAGGAAAAATGCAAATGTAGTATTTAAGTTTAAAAATAACGGAAACTTGTTGGTTTTTAAAATCATTGTTTAAGGAAACAACCCGCTAGATTATGCACTGGTGAAAAGGGTAAAGAAATCCATTTGTAATTAAGCAAAAAATAATAATTATAATTTTAAAACAGCAATACATTCAGTTTACTGTAAGGACGCATATGTTGTAGTGTATTATCACGAATAAGTCTGGATTCCGTTTTTATTTGTCTTTTAAGATACTTCTAACACCATCCGTGTCCTGAGATAGCGAGAACTGAATGTCAGCTTTAGTTTAAATTAAACATGGATGTTTTCGTCCCGTTTGGAGCTAATTGCGGTTTCTTAGCCTCGAAAGTCTAAGGTGGACTTGCCTTGATTCCCTTGAAACTCAGGTCCCGGTTGTGAAAATCGATTAACAAGTAGAAGGCGGCACAATCAGACAATAAGTAACACTCGGCAAAGACCTGGAAACTGTGGCGTTGGTGTCAGTGATCGCAAATGCAACATCAGCTTTACGACGGTCAAATTACACAAAAGGCTGTTTTACAAATCGTCTATGAAATGCGAATGTAATGAGTGTAATATAAGACTAGACACAACCCCCTTTCTGCCAGCATGAAATAAAACAACTCGAATTGACGGTGAACACTTACTGAGTGTATCTTTCCTTTTTATGACAACTTTTTAAGGTCAAAGTTTTTATCTTTATTTTTACTTAAGCCAAGTAGAGCCGCTAGCGCTCTCCCGTTTCTGCAGCGGTGCAATCGGCCCATTGAGGTTGTCTATACCCGGGTGGTCTGTTTGGAGTGCGGTCCAGGCTTCTCCAAATGAAAAAAATAAAGCCATAAGAAAGCGTGTAAGAGCACAGTGAAGGATCTCTCACAGGAAACCGACTTTGAAATATCTGCTGAGAACGGTCCGCTGAAACATCGATGCATACGTTAATGCTTTATACATAACACAAAGCTATATTTTGTCTATATGTATATGTATGTATATTTATAAATCTGTTAAATGTTACTGGTTAATGTGGGGGGAAACGAGGGACAGGATTACGTCCGTAAAATCAGGCGAAAACGGGCACAGAAATACGTCGTGATGTGCGGTTTTCATTCATCTGTTTGTATAGGGCCTCTTGTTTTTTGCCCTAAAAATCAGCATTTAGTAATACCATCGGATCGGAAAACTGCGGCAGATCTCCACGGACGCGAAATCACGTTGTCCCGCCACAAACCTGGACCTACGGTGGCCTGCAAAGTACCTTCCGATAGCCCAACACAAGTCGTTCGCTTTAGCTGTGGAAATTTAGCGAGAAAAATAAAATAAAATAAAAAAAAATTAAAAGGATCTACGTCTAAAAATCTATTTTTGTACAAATGTATTTCCCTTGCTTATGTACATCATCATGTGGGCTGTTGTATACATTATTTCTGTAAATGTTTATTTTTAAACAGCTTCAAAAAACAACGGCGTTAAAGGGTGGATGTCGATGCTCACGCCTGTCACCTTTCATGTTGGCCTCGTTTTTTATTTTTTAATTCTTGTGGTCCATACTTTGAAGATGGACTCTGTCCTTTGTTGTCATTTTCCCCTATTTTTGAGAAAATTACTCATCTCTTCTTTGTGGGTTCTTCTACAATGTTCGTTCAATGAAGAAAAGATTAAAAAAAAATTAAATACTATCATTTTTCCTATTTCTTCGCACCAAAGTGTACCACTTCCCCCATCAAGTGTTGCACACAACTAAAAAATGTTACTCTTTGGTCTTTGGTCAGCCAGATTGATCTGCTGACTGAACAGTAACAGAGAGGTGCATGTAAAAAAATTACTTTATTGAGTCACAGGTTATTACTGTCAAAATGCATGTTCACAGAATCCAGAATGATACAGGTGTGGCGTCCATGCAGCCCTTCATAACACTGCATCCTTCAGACCAAGAAAGGTAGTCAAAGATTTGACATATTTTTCCCCATCCCTAAATTTATCTATATGAGGAAAAAAAGTTATTTTTATATCCTAACAGCTAAAGTGTATATATAATATATGCATATATTAAAAAGAAAATGAAGTTGAAACGTGATAATTTTGCTGTTTTACTAATACATAAGCATGAAATTTATGCATATATACAGTCCATTTTATCAGTTTTATTTGGCGACCTAAATTGAGCCTAATGACCAAATAAATTATCGAGCAGTTATATTGTACCATCAGGAAAATAAGCCTGGATGTCAACCAAAAACATTAAGCGTAATGAATCACAAGGGCAAGAACAGTTTACTTTCCAAAGCACCTGTGATAAGATGGTCCTGCTTCTAATTTGACTGGATCTCATTCCAAGTCCTGTTTTGATAATCAGGATAATTCAGGGGAAATATGTTTCAAGATGACAAATCAACAGGACTTACAAGGAAACAAGGATAGTCTAAGGCAGGAAATGTATTCAATATGCTCTTTGTACTTCAAAGGATTTGTGGTCAAACATTTAACCATTTTACTGCAACTTACACCCTTGAAATAATAAATCAGGTTCCACAAATATTGTCCACATTTTCAATGCACAATTTTATAGCACCAAAAAAAAAATCCTTAAAAAGCAGCTTTACAGTGGCGATCTCTTGCAGTTTTTACGTAGTCCCGTGTGGCGCGATTGAAAGTTAGAGTGTAAAAAGCCAAAAATATTTAAAGGTTATAGTTGACGGGTGAATGCAGTCACAGTAACTCGACAGCCTCCGTTCCCAAGCATTACAGCTGGCTCGCTCGCATTCCTTCAGAAAGAAATCTGTGACTGGAAGTTTCCCCCCAAAAAAAGCCATACGGGGGGGTAAGGAGAAAACAAACTTTTGGAACAACGATCTCATTGGAGTACTGCTACAGTGGAAGTGTGACAGAAGCTATGGATCTTTCAGCAACTGTACAGAGAAACATCCAAGGCTCATCTTCATCCACATCCAAAAAGCCTAAGGTAGGCTTGGCTTATTCAGAACAATGGCCGTTTGTGGAGAGTACGGATGCGGTGAACATCATCATCATCATCATCATCATCAGGGCCTGACTTCCTGCCTATGAGAGGTTATGTTGTGTGGTATCAAGGCAGATCCAAATGCCAGAAATCTTCCCAAAGTTTGGACACGATACTGGGGCAGGCTGTTTGCTCTTCTCAAACTACTGTGACACTCACAAAGCAATCGCTTTTATGTCAGAAAAAGGCATCTGGGCAACTGGCCATACAAATTCCTCTGTGGATTCTGAAGTTGAAACCCCTTTTGTAGCAACAGTAGTGAAAAGATGAACTGCATTAGCCTTGTAAGACGATTCTGCTCTCTTCACAAGTAAAAAGGCTGGCTCAAAAAAAAAAGTATCCCACAAAAAAAAAAAATCATTGGTGTTGTATACTGCGGTCTATTAAAGCTAAACACTACAAATACTGAAAAATGGCTACGTCAAACTTAAAGATTTTATAGCTAGTGTTTGCTAATTAGAATGCATTAGCATTTCGGCTTGTTCAAGTGTGATGATCTGCTGACAGCACACATGCCCAGTGACTGAAAGGTTTAGACTTTAAAGCTTCTCAGCTTAAGGCTTCGAAGAACTCCTGCTGAATTCCCCCACCCCCCAAAAAAATAAATATCACATGTAAGAGACTGTTTCACTTTAATCAGACCAACTTGTTTTAGAGGCAGAGAGTAGACAGACTCTATGGCACTTTGGAAAGTGGTCTCCGGGCAACTGGAACAAGACGAGAAGCTTCGGTCTGGGGAGGCAAGAGAACATGTAAGTTCTCATAGTACAAAACAAAGTTCTTTTCATTGGAGGGAGACAGAGAAGGAAACAGATTTTTCAGTAAGTGGAGACAGATTTGGTTTCGATGCTGGGTGACTGTTTCGGATTTGCTGGACCCCTTTTCCCTGGACCAGTTCTTGTGGAAAGGGGGTGGGGGTGGAGCCACGGGTCACATGTGACCATCCTGGCATTAAAGTTCTCTTTCCAAGAGGACAGAAAAAAAAATTCCTAACTAAAGCAATCAAATGAAACAATAGGCCATAGATGGGGCTTAGCAGTCGCTCTTCCACAGTTTGATGGTCTTGTCGTTCTCTAGAGCTGCAGACGCGATGATGTTCTCTGTGGGGTGGCAGGCGGTGGAGATCACCACATCTGGGAGGTGGAAAGAGACAACAGGGTTCGGTGTCGAACATGCCGCACCCCCCCCTCCCCAGGGCGGAACCACCGCATCGAAGGCCAACACAATGATGTCATCTCCATACCTGTGTGGCCTTGAAGCTTCTGAACTATCTCCTTGGTCTGCAGGTTCCATATGTACACCATGTTGTCCTCCGAGCCCGAGACGATCCACTAGGGGGCAGAAGACAAGGACAATGAATAATCATCACCAATGCAGCGGAAACAGCCAATGAGACTGAGGCCAGTAGCCCCAGTACAGGAACATATTACCAAAGCAACGAGGTTTGGGGGATTTCACTGGTGATACCGTCTGCTTTTGTAGAAGGAATACAGTCACCTGACCAGCTTCTCAGCATCACAAATACACTGACATTTTGATAGAGATCTGGAAGCTGCGTACCTTACCACCAGTGACGGAAAAGTTCGCAAACACGCAGTACTTCTCATTTTTATGACCGGTGTAGGTTTTTAAGCACTGAAACAAACAAATGCATACATTTACTTACTATAAACAGTCAGGAAGACAATGCTACATCTATTACTGAACAAAAATGCCTTTTCAAACAAAGGAAAATTCCAGAAAAACTAAGAAACATTTAGCAGATCGCAGCTTCAGCTACTAACGGATTCTTCTGGTTAGAGTTGTGTAATAATACAATCCTCACCTTTCCTTTACTGTAGTCCCAAAGTTTCAGGGTACTAGAAAGAACACAGATGACCTGGTGAACATGTTGCATAAATATGGTTTGATTTATACCTGGTTTTCGGGGGTGGGGGGTGGGGCAAGTCTCATTCAAATAAGCCAGCATAACATCCTTTTTGGGGGGTGGCATCACTCACTTGTCGAGGGTGGCAGCCAGGATGTATTTGCCATTGGGTGAGAACTTCACGAAGGACACTGGAGGGTTGTCGTCATCTGCCAACAACATCAGCGTTTCAGTCATACATTTGGACAACCAATTGTTCCACCCAGAAGGTTGCCAGGGGTAACACGGATATGCATAAAAACAAAACACAACAAAGACAGTCTACTACGGAAGCTTCCCTGCCACTCGGTCGCTTGTTTCATTACTGGAAAGAATCTGGTTTGAGTCACAAAGAAAACTGTTCCACCGTCTTATACCACAGTAGGTCGAAAACGAAACTCCTCTCACCAATGAGCGTTTTGAGACACTGTCCCGACGCCGTGTCCCAGATTCGGCTGGAAGCAGACAAAAAGACGGAGATGTTCTAATAAGGTGTCTAGAGTCGGAGTGGTATTCAAATTAAGGTCAGCAAGAGCATCTTACCAAAGGCCGTCGTAGCTGCTGGAGACTATCAGGGAGCCGTCCCTGTTGAAATGAACCTGGTATGGGGGGGGGGGGAGCAGGGGGGTTGGTGTTAGTTATTAGAATTAATGTGACTCACTGATAGAACAGTAACAGCTTGGTGCACGTGGTTCATGTCCTCACCGCAGAGACCGGGTCAGAGTGCGCAGGCAGTGTCTTCAGGCATTTCCCGGTCTTCACGTCCCATATCCGCACGCTTTCATCAAACTATGGAGACAACCCAACGGGGACAGTTTTTCAGCACCGGGGGCAGGAATCATCAGGGTTTCACATTCCTCCCTTGGGGGGGGGGGGGCATGTGGACCTTGCACATGCAGCCCAAGTTTTGGTTCTAGTGGACTTTTTTGTACATCAGTGCACATTGACTACATACGTGCAAGCAAACTGACTGGGTGTTTCCAGTAGGTGGCAGCACTTACTTTCACAGATCAAACATCAATGAAGAGAGTGGTTGTAGTTATAGATGCTTTTAATGGGGATAATCAAGCAAAATTTCGAAAGTAAGTTCGGTGTAGGAGCTCCGGTGAATTTTTTCAGAGGAATCTGACAGGGTGAGCTGGGAGATTTCTCTCAAACTGGGTGATTTAATATGGAACAACTCATATATAAAAATATAAAACCCATCACTGAATAAGCACTAAGATTTATTCTAGTACATAAACTTGTGGAGAGAATCTGCCCAACACTCTGCTAAGAATAGAATTCATTAAGACCAAGATGACAACATCTGCCCTGTAACATTGTGGTGGAATATCACTGCCGTACATAGGAACCAACCATTACCATCTGCATACACGGACGAATGAGGAATGTACACACAATCCGCAGGCACAACAGGAATGTAGTATGGACTAGGCTAAGCTGTCAAGGAAAAAGACTGGACACTACAGAGAAGCAACAGGAAGAGTGTGGACTTACCGATCCAGACACAATGAGGTTGGACTGCGGGTTGAAGTTGCAGCAGAAGACATAGTTGCTATGACCTTTTAGTGTTTTCAAACATTTACCCTGCCCAAAAAAAGATGCATTACCAAAGGAGGACCACAGGTGTCACTGCTGGACAAACAATCCTCCCACACCTGAAATCCGTCACTTCAGGGGTATTCCCGGCTGCTGCACGGAATTGCTGCACAGTTACCATGGTAATCCCGCATTTATATTTTTAACACCATCACCATAGCAATAAGCGAGATGCTTTTAAACCAAGGGGCAAAGGAAATACGTGACTAAGTGTTTTTGTAATTTCTATATTTGTTATGCTCAGAATTGGACAAAAGTATTTAATTAGAGACAGCCTTCTGTTGTGTTTAGTTAAGATTTTGTGCCTGAGAATTATTATTTTTTTAAAGTAAACAAATCACTGGTTGTGTGTCTTCAATTATACAAAGATGTCTGAATTACAGGAAGGCTTTGTTTGTCAATTTTCAAAATACGTTTATTTCTCCATTGTCCCTATATTTATAGTTTACGCAGTCATTGCCATATAAACACAGGCGCATACTCACAGCAGCAACATGTAAGCATTTAAAAGGCAGTCACAGTTGAGATACCTCTGAATGTTCACCTCTCCCCTCCCCTCGAAGTATCGATTTCTGACTGGCTTATCACCCCCCCCCCCCCCATGGCACGGCACATCACACAGACACAGAACGCTCACTCACCGAGCTGACATCCCAGATTTTCAGGGTCTTGTCGTCAGACGCGGACACCAACAGATTGGAGTCGGAGGACCAGGCTACGTCCGAGATCCCCTGGAGGAGTCAGACAGATAATGTAAGAAGAAATGACCAACACCCCCCCCCCACCCTGAGCAGGTTGTCCCTTAACTATGCCAAGAATATAAATGTTTCCTTAACTGATGATACATTAAGCACTAGGGTTTTCTAATGAAAGTCATTCCCAAACCAAGCCGAAGCTGCTCCAGCGAGCGTCCTTCCCAAAACGGCAGCTGTGTCCGAAGAGCCATGCCTTTACTTACCAGCTTGTGGCCGGATATCGTTTTCTCAAACTTGCCATCGTAGGCTCCCCATATCTTGATCAGTTTATCGGCAGCTGTTCAGAAAAGTACAAAAGCCTCAATACGGTCCCTTCCTTAAACACTAAAGACTTTCTCAGAGCTCACAGACACCAGCCCCGTCCACGATGAAACAGCTGGATCCCCGACTACAGAGGTGAGTTATGAATATGACAGGTTGGTCTTTTACATGTGCTCTGTAACTGTTACTTAAGGTCACTGAAGTGTTTAATCAGACATTTACCTCTAAATGTCAACAGGGAATTAGAACTCAGGCAGCTGTTACTGACCCATTAAAAGCCAGGTCAATGTGTCAATCAAGCTACTGGCTTGATGGCCATTGGGCAGGGGGTGGAGCTGGGAGATCTGGACCAATGGCATTTAGCGGAGACGCTACCAGCAAGGTACTCACATGAGCTGGCCAGCCACTCGCCACTCGGGCTGAACTTGACAGAGGAGACAGCTTTTGTGTGGCCGGCTAGTGTGAACTTCAGGGTGTAGTTGGGCTTCACCGGCGCAGACTGCGTGACATATGCAGCACAGGGTCAGAATGCGAGGCTTACAGCAGCAAAAAGCAAGCAAATGTGCAGCCAAGACTAATTTTATTACTAACAGTATATAGTATATTCCATCAAACCCATCAACATTCCCAGTTCACTTATCCACTGTGGGGTCAAAATAAGCCTGGAGCATATCGCAGGACACAGATAGACACAGGCACAGACAGACAAAGAGAGACAGACACGGGCACAGACAAAGAGAGACAGACACGGGTACAGACAAAGAGAGACAGGCACAGACAGACAAAGAGAGACAGACACAGGCACAGACAGACAAAGAGAGACAGACACAGACAGACAAAGAGAGACAGACACGGGCACAGACAAAGAGAGACAGACACAGACAGACAAAGAGAGACAGACACAGGCACAGACAGACAAAGAGAGACAGACACAGGCACAGACAAAGAGAGACAGACACAGGCACAGACAAAGAGAGAGACACAGACAGACAAAGAGAGACAGACACAGACAGACAAAGAGAGACAGACACAGACAGACAAAGAGAGACAGACACAGCAGACAGACAAAGACAAACAGGCATAGACACAGACAAAGACAGACAGACACAATGGGTTGGACAGCGGAAGGAAATCAGGGAATACAGATTAAAAACCCTGCACACATGGGGAGACCATACAGGCTCCACACACAGAGAAAGTCAAAGGCAGCATCTGAACCTCCAACCATGGAAGGCAAAGGCGGCTGTGCTGCCCCCCCCAACCACTGGAACCAATCATACATGCAGGCATAGTTTATCGATATAGCACAGTGTTTCCTAAGCTGGTGCTTGGGGACCCCCAGGTGGGCCAGGTTTTCGATCCCTACCAGCTCCTGGTGTCTGGGGGTCCCCGAGGACAGGGTTGGGAAACAATGACACAGCACCTTCCGCACAGTCAAAAAGCGCTTTATGATTTTAATGCCAAATTACAATACTACGGCAAAACGAACAGACAAAGCAACAAGAGAAAACGACACGATCAAACAATACGATCAAACAAAACCACAAGACGATATGTATGTGGTCAGATCTAACAGCTTGATACATATTTAATACACATTTTGACCCAGCACTGGA
The DNA here is from genome assembly GCA_026777045.1 of Hyperopisus bebe. Taxonomy (NCBI): domain Eukaryota; kingdom Metazoa; phylum Chordata; class Actinopteri; order Osteoglossiformes; family Mormyridae; genus Hyperopisus; species Hyperopisus bebe. The sequence continues at coordinate 4,450,876 of JAODJW010000117.1, forward strand.
TAGGTTATTATGGAAGATGGACAAAAGGACATGTTTAACAGACAAATATGCACACAAGTATTCACCAATATATAACCTACTGTCAATATTATTCATCGATAGATTTCAGAGCAGTTGATCTCAAAATGAATTTCTCTGCTCATTCTCATAACAGAGGAAATCTGTTCCATATCCATCTTACAGAGATAGAGGATGGGGGGTTTATACTCTGCGATTCAAATCTGGAAAGACCAGAGAGATTAATGCCCTTCTGTTTCTAAGCAGCTAACATACCTCCCAAGTACCAGCTGAGTAACAGGAATTAATAAAATAAAAGCAAATGCAGTGTGATGTATGCTTCCTAGTTCAATTTCCACGCGACACTGAATGGATTTTCAGAATTTAATTTTCCACTCTGGAACACATCACGGTCAAATCTAATACCACGCAGCTCACTTCAGATAAAGCGATTAGGAGAGAAGCTGAACAGTTTCGCAACTTGCGAGTCATTTACTGCACGTGACCCGGTGAACAGGTGGGAGTCCAGCTGCGTGAGCGAAGGCCCCTACCTTGCTTTGACTGGCGGAGGCAGACGAGGCGGTCTGCGCCTTCACGGCCTCGGCCTCCGGTTTCTTCTCCTCGGTTGCCATGGTTACAGGATCGCAGGGATGGGTGCCGCCGCGGCGGAGCTGTGAAGGAGACGGGTGCAGGACTGTAATTATGTCCTATGTTTTTGGGCCCCTGTCACTCAGGGGCCCTTGGAATCATCCTAACTGCCG
>JAODJW010000117.1:4451733-4463479 GCA_026777045.1 Hyperopisus bebe
CAACCCCCCCCCCCCCCCCCCCCATGGTGCCCCTGCTCCTTTGATTCAACCGCAGAAGTCTTAACGAGGTTCAGAAATGGATGCTAAATCTGCATACATCAAAAGCCTTTCTGGCTATTTTTTGTGATTCTAAGGGATCACCACATAATGCTATTTTTTTTAATTTAAGTAAGGTGAGGAAATACAAGTTGACAGTAAGTCATTAATTTGAAGAGTAAAGAAAAAGCAAGGAAGGCGAGAGGAAAAATATGAAAAATTGAAAATGGATGGATATATATATATATATAGATAGTTTTTTTTTCCCTCAGGCTGACTAATATTACAGTATGGGTGGCTCTGGTGAGAGAGGCTAAGCTGATACCCAGCGCTCTGGCATACATCGCAGATGGAGATTATTATCTGCAATCCACTCTGGCCTAACTGGAGATGAGGGTTCTCCCAACTTCTAGAAATTCTCTGATTCTCTATACCTAAAAGTGAGCCATTTCTAAAACAGCGACACTCACTTCTGCTGACAGGTTGACCTTACCGCCTGCATGGGGATATACTGCTCTTCTGTATACCTACATACCAGCTCAGTGCAACTTAGCCCTTTTCAAGGTTCTAGCATAACAAAAGCAGACCAGCTCCAGGGTCCAAACGCAAATTAATAATTAAAAAGTAGCCGTATAGAAACGGAGCCACTACGGTTTTTATCTCAAATCACAAAAGTAGATATTACTGTTATACAACAGCCACAGTGCTACCATGGAAACATACATGACCTACACTGTTCATTAGATGGACATTGAAGGAATTTATCATCTAAGGCAGGAGTGTCAAACTGCAGTCTTGGTGGGGCAGAGCCCTGTGTAGCTTAGTTCTTTCCCTGTTCCACCACAAATGATTCAGCTCAGAGCTGTGTGGTAAAAGCACAAGGAGGTGAATCAGGTGAATTAAATGAGGGAAAACCCAAAGATGTGCAGGGCTCTAGCCCCCCAGGACTGGAGACTGACACCCCTGATCTAAGGGTATCAAACCTTTACAAATGAATAAAATGCTTAGGGTCAAGCTGGCTGCAAGGCTGCAAGCACAAACTAGATGATCTGGTCTGGGAAATCGCAGGCATTAGTTAACTGCCCAGTGGGACTGGACGATGAGGGAAAACACCCAAAGCCTTGGTATGGAACAGTGGCATGAAGAAAGAAAAGATCGACTGAAAAAATGAATCACTCAACAGTGAAAAAGCTGAAAGAATAAAAAGGGGAAAAAACTTGACAAAAGATTTACCTGCTCAACAAACAGGCTGCAACACTCTTGTTTTTATTTCTTAGTAAACTAAGCCACTCCCAAGTTTCAAAGGCTAATATATGTAAAGAAAAATAGTTAATCTATCAGATCGAAACACTATTTTTTTTTAAGAAACAGATACAACTGATGTTCGGCTGTAAGTAATAATCGTGAAGATCGTGGAGGCAGGTTGGCGGAGACGAAGCAATAACTAATATTTTAATGTGCTCAACAGCAAAGTGCATTTCGGATAACAGGACAGAGAAGTCAACATAAGTGAAATAATGTAATATATGGGTGACAAATGTTCAAATTCTGATCCTACGTTATTTGTTTACCCATTACATTGGAGAGTGGCAGGTATACAATACACAGACGTATAACTCATACGCATTAAGGGTCTGAAAATTTTTGGAATGGAGGTAAACGACCATTACCAACGCTTATACAAATATGCATGCCGGCTCGCATGAAATAAATCCTTCAAATCTCTAAAATCAGTTATAGCCGCGTAAAATTTTGCCAAGTATGTACGTACGGCACGACACGTGTGTATGATTAATACTGCATGATCATCCACTACCGCCAGCTTCAGACATCACATCACCGACTATGTCTAAAGCTAGTTACATTTATGAATGGATTACATATATTAAAGAAACGACACATTATTTGGAATTAATCCTAGCCAAAAACACTGGCATAAAGGAGGCGGCGCTGGCTGAGTTATTAGCTATGGGCTGAAAAAGGGCCTTTTACGAGTCCTATCCCACAACAGCACTATATGCCTACATGCACTCAGCACTGTGTTTACGCTCTTCATTCACATCTTGACACATCCCAGGGACGTAGCCACTCCCCAGATTAACGCAAAGCAGATGCTTGCTATTTTCATTTCTGGATTTTTTTAAATGCATTGCATTACTGGCTAATTGCTCACCCTGTTACTCCATTCAAACAATAAAAAGCGGACACACTTACGCTCTGGCGATTGGCGCAACGATCTGCGGTTATTTTGAATCCCACCTAACGAGGTATTAACTGGTGGTATAAAGTCCTCTTATATAACAATGAGCTGGCTGTAACTGTAATTATCTTTTCGATGATGGCTAACAAGTAATGAAGCTGCAGCGTTTTGGCTTCGAAGCTCAGGCGAGGAATGTGGCATCGAACACCCAACGCGCATGTGCAGTCTGAAGCTAAGGCGTATTACAACATTACGGCATCCGCTAAGGATCAATCCGTCAATCTCTGTGTTAAACTGAATTGCTTTTACTTTCCTCAGAGGATCTTCGGCGTATGGCGTTTCTGCAAGGCGTAAATCAATAGTGGTTTTGACTACAAGCCAATGTCAATACTGTACGTACTATCTTGTAACACAACAGAAATATATCAAGACGTCTCATTTGAACGGGGTCAGTATTATAGTAACACTATTTGGAACAATCCTATCCCTTTGTAAGTCTGAAAAATTTGAATTTCAACGATTGTTTTACATCACTCTTGTGCTCCCAAATGCACCCAAGTACACATCTAAAATCTTTAGTATGTTTTATGTATAAAAGTCATGTTATATGCATTCCTGGTTGTGTTTTGTCTATCAACATGTTCTTTTCTCTAGATAATATTCCTATACCGATATTTCTTTAAAAGAGAGTATCTACATACCTAGTGCCACCTACCACTATAGTCAAGAATATATAAGTATCAAATTCGCTATTCAGCTATAAAAACGCATAATGGTATATTTCCCTTGTATTATGACATTCAGGTAAAGTGATTAGGCAGGTACACTTGTAATTGAAAGATTGAGGATTTGAATCCTCAACCAGCAAAGTCTTATTTAATTGATTGTTGCCCACTAAAGTCAAATATGGTGTCCATATATATATAAAAAATATTAAACCATATGATACATCACAGCTCTCTTGGTTAGAAGACTGTCTACTAGGCATCCGGTGTTGGATGGCAAAAATTCCTTATGTTAAATACAGAAAAAAACTGTTAGTTGGTCCCAGGGCTACTGGAATTAAGTTTGACAACCTCCGGCTAGGTGGTCTTCATACTCAGCTTAAAACAGTGGTCAGAGATCTTGGTGTCCTGGTTGATTCAGATCTATGTTCCGATGCTTGTACAAGAAGTATCACTAGAACTGCGGTCTACCATCTACGGCCCATAGCCAAGCTTCAGAAGATGGTCTTTCATGATGCAGAAAAATTAACACATGCCTTTATAATTTCCAGACTGGACATCTGTAATGTCCTCCTTTCTGGTTGCCCATCTGGATCCTTGCACAGACTTCAGTTGGTACAAAATGCAGCACCCACAGTTCTTACAAACACTAAACAATTTGATCATATTAGCCCTAGGGCCTATACTACGAAGCGGGGTTACTGGCTTATCGCAGTAACTTGTTGGATTTAAGGTAGTCTGGGCAAAATGTAAATGAATGAATATGAAGTCCATTTAAACTGTTCATCCTGCCATCAGAAGTAGCATGAGCACCTGCCTACCCCCCACTTTGAAACTCACAATTTAAGATCGGACAGTGTGAATTGGGAGTTCGCCAACTTGCTTATTTGACTTCCTCTGCCAGCCCCTGAAGGATGGACTCCCCCTTTGAGTCTGGTTAGGGTTAGGGCTTCTTCTGCAGGCCCCTGGAGGATGAGCTCCCCCTTTGAGTCTGGTTAGGGTTAGGGCTTCCTCTGCAGGCCCCTGGAGGATGGACTCCCCCTTTGAGTCTGGTTAGGGTTAGGGCTTCCTCTGCTGCCCCCTGGAGGATGGACTCCCCCTTTGAGTCTGGTTAGGGTTAGGGCTTCCTCTGCGGGCCCCTGGAGGATGAGCTCCCCCTTTGAGTCTGGTTAGGGTTAGGGCTTCCTCTGCTGCCCCCTAGAGGATGGACTCCCCCTTTGAGTCTGGTTCCTCCCAAGGGTTCTTCCTTCTAGGGCAGCATTCTTCAAATCTGGACCTCGATTCCAAATCCAGGCCTTGTTTTCAGTTCTGCCAGGTAGTTAGTTTAACAATTACTGATTCTGATTGGTCAGAGGCTTCACACCTGGCTCACAGGTAAAGGAAGGCTGGAAAACCAGCAGTGCTCGGACCTCGAGGACCGTGATTTGAATAATAGGGTTCTAGGGAGTGTTTCCTTGCCACTGTCACCACATGCACATGTACAGTTTTAACCTTAAAATTATTTTCTATATTAGACCTTCTGTATTTCTTTATATTATGTGTACATTTTTAGTTTTGCAACTTTTTAGTTTATTGTAAGATTTCCAACTTGAATTTGACTTGAATTTTTGATTTGACTTGCACAGTCTAAGGGTTGTTCACGGTACATTTCACTACATGTTGTATAACCATATATGTGACGGATAAAGTATAGTGGTATCTCAGAACTCAGAAATATATATAACATTTAAACACAAAATGAACCGAATAAAACAAGAAGAGCATATACTGTACTGAACACATCTAAGCACATTTATCAAAACAGTAATTTGTAAATTAAGAAAGTAAATGTATCCAAGTAATGTGTAAAGTTAAAAAAAAGTGTGTCCTGCCCTGATTGTCTGCTTCTTCTGTGTGCCATACCCCCTTGTTAACCCTGTGCACACTCACACACCATTCACACCTATGGGCAATTTAGTAACTGCAATCAGCCTCAGCATGTCTTTGGACTGTGGGGGGAAACTGGAGTACTTGGAAAAAGCCCCATGATGACACAGGGAGAACATGCAAACTCCACACATGTGACCCAGGCGGAGACTCAAACCCAGGTCCCAGAGGTGTGAGGCAACGGTGCTAACCACTGCACCACCATGCCACCCCACTGTTGTGAAAATGTACTATATAAATAAAATTAAACTGAATTGAACTGAAAAGTACCACTGAGGTACCCTGAGCAAAGCACCACCCCCAAAAACTGCTCCATGGGCACTGAATTAGCTGCCTCCTGCTATGTCACAATGTCACATATGGGTTAAATGCAGAGGACACATTTCATTGTTGTGCACTGTGTGCTATGGTGTGTCAACAATGACAACCATGCACTTTCATTTCCTTCGTTTCCTTAATAACAAATAAATAAATATTTGATTTCAGAGAATCAACCTCTTTTCATTCAGCAATGTCAATCTCAAGAATTGCATCATTGCCAAACCAACAGGTATACTTCCTAAAGTTAGGTATGGGCTAACAGGATGGACTGGTTTCCTCCCACAGTCATGAAATTAAGCTAACCGGTAAACTGCCTATAGAGAGTTCTTGAGTGTTTGTTGTTACCAATTTAAATATGGATAAATTGTAACCATGCTTTTAAATTGGCAACAACAAGCACACAACAACTCTCTATAAGCAGTTTACCGGTTAGTTTAATTTCATACCTTTGCCCAGTGCATGGTGTAGCTATGCCTTGTGCTCGATCTGTGATGCCTAGAATGCACCACAGGACAGAGGGTAAATGCAAGTTAGATATGTGTGTTTTTCAGTCATATTTACTGTAATATTTATGGGATCTTAATTAGCTTCGGAATAAATAAAATATATATCGAAAATTTACGTATAGCTCTGGTTACATGTATCCACTATGACCCTTGTTACACGTCTTATTGAAAATATTTACATTGTTTCGCTGTTCGCGTGTGTAATTTTTATGATATTTCAGCCATTGTGTTTTAGTTAGGCAAACCTGTCAAACAAGCCGTGGTGACACACGTTTTGTGGCGATCAAAGTGTCTACAGAGAATGAACAACTGAGTGGCGGTGTAGGCAGTAGCGTTGGTTGTCGGGAAACGTAGTCCTGGCTGCCGAACCCGACAGACTCACCAGGCGACGCGCATATAGCAGCGGTGCGCATGCGCAGGAGGGGGGGCGGCATTTCTTCTGCCTCATCTTTATGCTCTTTAGCGTTGCTCTGATAAAAGGGGAGCTTTTAGGAAGACTACAAGCAAAACGCTGTCGGAGTCGTCGAGGAAGTAATACGTTCAAATATTCCCCTCCCTCATTAGTGCTTATTGAGTAAGGGCATTCCGCAATCCAATTTTGAAAGCTCGAAGTATTTCCTTAAAAAACGCATTGAGCCTACGAGAACTGCTTGTTATGTTTTTATTCCGACAAAGCTGCCTCTGTGTTGCAACAATGCAACAAAGCCCGGTTTCGGTTAGCTGGTGTAGGCGGGGGTTGTGGTTAACGTGCTGCGCGCGGACATAACATAGTTAACGCGTTTGAAGTTTGTTGCTAAATTCAGTAGCGGCTGTCCGACTTGCGTGAAGTTGAATGCGTGTGGAAGCGGACGGAAGGTGGGTCTGTAGTGATGGTGGGAGAGGCAAGCCCGCTCGTTTAGATATAGGTTAAGTGCCTGCATTTCACACTGCCTATCCTTTGCCCGCCATCTTTTAGGAGAATGTGTTAAAAACGGGTTTAAAAGGAATGGCGATCGGTTTTTTTTCTTAAACCATCGTTTACTTTTTATTTATACCTATAATGCGGGCAATCGGTGTGATAATGAATCGCACGGCGGTGAGACAGAGATTAATCCTGTAGTTTGCGAACTTAAGTGTAACGTAAACATGAAATCAGACCGCCGACTGGTTACTTCGGCTTGTTCGGTCGCATATATCTGAAGGTTGGGCAGCTGGTGAAGCGGGATCGGCGTTAAAAAGCGCTTCGCTGCGCTGTTTCTTTAGGCGGGATCTTGCTTTGCCCCCCCACCCCCAAATGCTCGCCTGCGACCGCCGGCTTTTCCTCTTGATTGATTCTTGTAGCCAGAAACGATCAAACAAGAAGCCGATGATTACATTGTAACTATAGCTTGAAACTCGGTAGCTGGTCGGACAGGCTCAGATTTCAGGTTTGTATCCGTGCCGATACTCAAGTTTGACATTATTTTCCGTTTATTGCGGTCTGTGATTCAGTGGGGATTATACGATATGCGACACTTTTTTTTTTTAACCAAATGTAATTTTTCCCAGTATATTATTATCTATACTACGTTGGGTTTGGCTACCTTTGACTTCCTTACGTTACCTTAACTTTTCGGATTTTTTTCTTTCGGTTGTTAATCCACGTTAATATGCTGTCGATTTGACACAGTAATTGTTTTTTTTTTTTATTTAAAAAAAAAAAACGCAATGTGTACGTGTGTCGTTTCGATCAGTGTGATGGTTCCTAGCCGGGAATAATACAGTCGGTAGAGGAAACCGCGCTAATTCTGTCAAAGCTTCTGCGATCTTTTAATAAACCCAGAGGCGTACAAGAAATCCAATTAACTCCCAACTCTGGTAACTTTTCAATACACAAAATATTTCAGGCAATAAAACTTAAATCGTTTTGCTAATAACTTGAGGTTGATCGTTACTTTTAATACTCTCGGCTTTATGATTTTCATTTCGATTGTACTGTTGCCATTATTAGTGTATCTATTTAGGATTTGCGCGTAGCACCACGTATGCTATTACCAACACACGATTCTGCAGGCTGTACCAAGTACGAGTTGTTTGTTTTAAACCTTATCATGCGGTAGTATTATTAAAAAAAACCGTGGAGTCAAGGTTTTTGCTTTACGGTGCTTGAAAAATACAGCCTAATAGTTCATTTGAATTTGTCTACTCAGATGCGCATCAGTTGTCGACTGGGCTGACGGAGATATCGAAGACTAGAAAGCCAAAGCAAACTATTAAAGAATAATAATAATTTGCTCACTATAAACATGATGTATGACAGGAACAGGCCGCAATAAAAATGAAATACTTTTATGTGATAGATCATCCCTTTGGTGGGTCAGACACAATTTTAGTTTTTTTTTCCGCATGTTCATTGTCATCACTTATTTATGTACCACTTGTATTCAGTTGTTTTAGTATAAAATGTCATCCTTCTCTGAGATAATGTTACTTATTCTCGTTTCATTAAAGCTGGCAGTCCGACTGTGAGGCATCTGGGTAATTGTGGTCTTCCCCGTCAGCCTGCTATGAGATCTTAGGCACAATATGCTGGTTTTTATCTTTGCCTGGGACCTTTAATACTAATTTAATGGCAATGGGGATGGTCTTTTTGGGTGCATGTTTGGTATCTTTCAATGTCGTTCCTTGTTTTCTCCACTCTGACTTCAGAAGGTTCTCAGGATGAATTGTAACCAGCGCACGACAAGTCATTAAAATGCTATTAGTTTCTGTGTCCAGAAATGCTTTGATTTGCTTTTTATGTCCTGTTTTTGTAGGAAGTTCCTTAGTTCCCATTAATGCAGAAAGTGTCTCTGATGCTGAGTGGAGCGAACTCTTAATATTGTGCGTAGTCTTGAGTGTCGTCCTTGTTTCCAGCTGGATAGATGCTATGTTTTTAGTTAATGGTGGTTTTATATTGTATTGTATGTCTTTCAGGCTCTTATCTGGAATTTTCTGTCCTGAGGCAGCGCTTGAGAAAAGGATATTAGCTCTACGCTCACTGGCTCCCTCTGCGTTCTGTCATTGCTTGCACTGCTGTTTATATGCTGGATTGTCGGGTGGACTTTACACCCAGAGCTTTCCGGAAACTCCGCTTATTGATCCAGGTTTGGAGACTCCCCCTGCTTTTCACCACCTCTGTATTTCGTCACGGTTTGGTGTGTGATTGGTTCAGGTTTAGAGGACTGGTGCTCATGGGTGAAGGATACCGCCAAACGTCGTTTATGTGTGACTGAGCTCTCCGAGGGCCACGCTTTGCTTTTGTGCGGTAGCAAGTCACAGCTGATAAGTGCCTGGATTTGTGACACTCTGGGGAAGTGTTAATAAAACTGTCGAAGAATGAGTCAGAAGCAATGGGGCTGAGAGAGAAATCGGGTTTGCATATATATATATATATAATTTTTTTTTTTGCGTGAAAGACTCGCATGTCAAAGTTCATTCTGCTTTGCTGATTTCACCTGGCCAATAACCGCTTATGGATTTACATTGACTTGTTTTTTTCTCCTCTGTGTGATGGTAACAACCCAGATGAAGGTAAACTATGAGGTCTTGTTTTATTCTCTACTTCAGCTGTAGCTATGGTCGGAGAATGAGTTGTTGGACCCTCTGCTTTTTTCATTCCTGAGAAGCATAAAGCAGTTTCACTTCACCAGTTATCTGCATGCTTTTTTTTCCCCCTCTGCAGGCCTTGCTGGGCCAGCTTCCATCCAGCTTTTGTGATTTAGGTGTCTTCTGAGAACCTCACGTGCTGGGGAATATTGTTCTTTGTAGAGAAGGTGTTACCTGTGGTTAAGTCGGTGTTATTGCTCTTTGTTTTGCTTTTTAATTTATTCTGTGTGGTTTTGGTCGGGGCCACGGGAGAGTCTCTGCTGCGATGACCGTGCTTTGGTAGAGCCAGTAGAAATATTGTATTTGAAACGGGAATAAATGCTGCTCTGTTCGGGTTCCGAAGCTGAGAAAGGGGTCGACTGTGCGACTGTGCCCCGTGGAACAAGGAACGCTCCATTTCCATCTTTACTCGCTGGACAGACCCCCGTCTGCTTTTTAATGAAGTATCATATGAGTCACAGACATTAGAGTGGGTGGTGTTTGGGTGGGGGTGTAGCTCAGGTGGTGTTTTAGCCATGTCTTGATTCTTCCCCCTCTCTTCCTTTTCAGACCAGCTGACGGCCGTGATTGGTCCTTCAGAGACCATTAGGTCAGGCCCTGAAATGGCATACTGCCCCCCCTGGGGAAGGGTAGAGAAGAAGGATACACTAGGTGCCAGCTGAAGACAGGATAGAGTGAAAGCATAGAGAGAAAGAGACTGTGGGAAACCCCCCTTCCCCCTCTCCCCTCCCCTGTGCCAACATGTCAGCGGGGACGCCGGTTCAGACCCCGCCCTTGGGCGTCAACCCTGCACCGCCAGAGGTGACAAACCCCAGTAAGCCTGGCAGGAAGACCAACCAGCTGCAGTACATGCAGAACGTGGTGGTGAAGACGCTCTGGAAGCACCAGTTTGCATGGCCCTTCTACCAGCCTGTCGACGCCATCAAGCTGTGTCTCCCCGTAAGTACAGAATGGCTGACGTATTTACAGCAGCTCATGTATGTGATCTGGCCTAAACGTGTGACGTGATGCCCTAACGCCGAATCAAGTGTGAGTGGTTTTTCCATTGTGTCTTTTATTATTATTTTCAAATGATTAACTTTTAACAAGGTTGGTACTTGACAAGTAAACATCAAGGCAGACATTACACCAGCAACACAACAATTAATAAAATGGCTATTAAAAAATGATGGATACATGGGTGAATGGGGTACATACAGCTGGTGATCCAGCATTAGTCGCAATACAAAAAAGAAAGATGATATAATTAAACCATTCTTTCAGTTCTTGAGGTTTAGGTATTTTCCAGTAGTGTGTCTTATTTTTAAGATTTTTAAACTGCCTTAACTAAATGCAAGTGAATCATTACCAGTAATTTTCTTCCCTCTCACTCGTCAAACATGCTAACTACACTGAATGGGGCGACCTCTACGCGTGCGGCTTCATCCAGGACTATCATAAGATCATCAAGAACCCAATGGATATGGGGACCATCAAGAAGAGGCTAGAAAACAACTACTACTGGAGTGCCAGCGAGTGCATGCAGGACTTCAATACCATGTTCACCAACTGTTACATCTACAACAAGGTAGGACTTAAAGCGACTTGTCAGCACTGAAAGGTGCCCTTCCTTACTGGGTGCTGTCCCCAGTGCATCTGCTTTGTTTTCTAAAGCTTAAAGGAGCTGTCTGCTAGACAAGTTTGTAGTACACAGTCATTCTTGGTTCAATAAAATGTCTAGCATTGGATTTATTTTTTAAAGCCTTTTTTATTGGATGGGATTCCAAGCCTAGACGAACTGAAAGATTAGCAATGGTACTGAGCACGCTCTTCTTTTTCATTGTTGTGTTTCTCCTCCTCACTTCCTTTCCCAGCAAACGGATGACATTGTTCTGATGGCTCAAGCTCTGGAGAAGATCCTCTTGCAGAAAGTGGCCCAGATGCCTCAGGAAGAGGTGGAGCTTCTGCCCCCTGCCCCCAAAGGCAAGCGGAAGCCTGGGGCTCCACCCACTGCAGGTACCCCCACCCAGCCTAGCCCTGCTGGCCTCCGTGAGCCGTGACAGTGGGGCGGGTCTGTCAGTGAGTGTGAAAACCGAGTGTTGCTGTTGGGGCCAAGTCATGCTCTGATTTCTGGCAACAGGGGGTCAGCCGGACCTGGCTGTGTCTGCAGCCTCCCCGCCCTTGACGTTCCCCAGCTCGCCCCCACCAGTGTCCCAGACGCCCATCATCTCCGTGGCCACCCCCGTGCCCACCATCACCCCCAACATCCCTCTGGTCCAGGCCACACCCACTGCTCCACCCATGATGCCCGTGGGCCCGCCCGCTCAGCCAGTCGTCAAAGTAAGCCTCGTGCATGTCGCTTGGAAACGCGCATATGTTCACGGGATGTGGAGTTTGTAGCGATGTACGGTAGAGACCTGCACTCCCGCGGGAGTACCGCGGGACCC
>JAODJW010000117.1:4496907-4525214 GCA_026777045.1 Hyperopisus bebe
GGGGGGGGGGGGGGGGGGGGGGGGGGGCGCGGGGATGGCGGGATGTATGTGTGTAATCTCTATTTGCTAACCTATCAAAGCTACTTCATGAGTATGTCATTAATCCAACATGTCCGATCTTTATTAGGTGGCGTTGGTAGTTGTGGGTTGTTGTACTACTGGTTGGCAGTTTGCGACTGTAGTTTTTCTTTCTCTTGTTTTTATGGCTGTTTGCCAGCCTTGGTTCCCTTGGTCACACTTATTGGTTGCGGTTGATCTTTTCCGGCTACGGTTTTTTTCCCTGGTTGATCTTGGCCCAACCCAGAACCGGACAGTCGATATTTCGGGTATTCCAAGGGTATGCATGCTAGCCTGAATGGGCCCCAGCTTTATACAAACATTACACTTCACCTGGAAAACAGATTGCCAGTTAGAAGAATCTGAAGAAGGCCGATTTAATTTGAAAAAAGGGTTTTAAATGAATCTCCCTCTTCCTGTGGTAGAGAGGCGGCAGGGCATCGGTTACTATGGCCTGCAGGGGCTTCCATTTTCTGCCGCACAGTGATTTATTTGTTTATTTTCAGTTGTAAATTTGATTGGGAGGCAGAGGCTGGAGCAGGAGTGCATGAGCAAGTGGGAAGCAGAGGCGGCGCCATGACGACGCCGACCTGGACCCAACGGCATTGGGGGCGACGTGCTGTCTTGCGATGCTTTAGTGTGACTCGTGGTGTTTAAGATTGATTTATTCATGATTTCTTTGCCTCTGGGTTGCTGTACAGGTTTGAGGTGGGCAAGGAGAAGAGGCTGTATGTGGGGCCTTCCCACACTGACCCTGTTGGGGCTCCCAGGGGCAAGACCCCCCCTTCAAGCAGTGTATAATCGATGAGGGGAAGGTGGACAAGGTTGTGGATTTCCAGTAATGTTTTCCTAGGAGGGGCTGCTGGTGATTTTGTTTCAGCCAACTATTTGAGTACTCTTTGAATGTTACTCTGTACTCAACTGGTTGGTTGAAACAAAACCATGGTCTGGTTTTACCTCTGTCCATTTCCCCACTCTTCAACTGCAAAAGTAACATTCTCAAGATATCAATTCTGGCAATTTGCGGAGACAAGCATCTCATGAAATGACTTTTGAGTCCGGTGAGTATGGGGGAGCAGTCATTCTGTAAATTTCTCTAAAAGAGCATAAAACTGTAATATCTGACTAGGCACAGAGAAGGCGTTTAGTTGCGGGCATTAGCTTGGCATTTAGAGTCGGAGTGTGAAGCCTGAGGAGGGAACAGCAGCATCCGACTCAGGGAGGGGGTAAGATGGCAGCTGAGGCCCTCGTGATGGTGGGAGGGTGACCGCAGGCGCTTTAACAGACGGACGAGCCCTTGTGTGGCTCCCACAATTCCTTGCACCGACTACCCAGCACGGGGGGATGTGAGTTTATCATGTAGAATCAGCGAGCTGGAACGCACCCAGCCGCTTGGCACAGACTCAGTGAGCATGGCATCAGCACTCCGGCCCACGACAGAGTTAAATCCGCTTCTTACTTTCAGCTAAGGATGTCAGCTTGTTTGTTTGATCCAGCGATTTGCCGTGGATTCCCAAGGCCTGTTTGGAGTTTATGTTTGTAGTCATGCACTTTGTCTGACTTGTTTGTTTGTTTGTTTGATTGTTTGTTTGCTTTCAGCTACATTGGCCTAGTACATTTTTTTTTTATTTGTCTGCAGGTTTCCCAAAGTGGAACCGCAAACACCTCTACGTTGACCGGCGGTTTGAGCGTTGTTGCCATACCCAATTAAGCACACCTCGCTGATGAGGTCCCTTGTGTAGCGCTGTGTTGTGTGGCAGGCTGTTCTTCCGCACATTTTGGGAACAGTTCCACCACATTGCTGCCACGGCAACAGGTGGAGGGGGAGCTGGGACACCATATCGCTGAACCTGAGACACCCCTGTCACATCAAATCCTGAGAGCTGACCCCAAAATGTGCTAGGTTTCCATCAGACCTTAGTAATTTACTTGTCTCTAATGAGTCAGCTGAAAGCAAATTAGGTTCCCAAGCAGATTTCATATCTGGACCAAGCACTGATTGTTTTGTCTTTTAAATCCTCAAAAAACCTGTGCTTCTATAGAAAACTCTTGCCTGGGGTTTGGATTCGACCTGCGATGTGTTGCTCTTTGTTGTTCCTTAAGTGCTCTGCTGTCTCAGGCAACTTTTAATGGCTTATAAAAGGACAAAAATTAAAAACTTCCTGTGTGCCCATCCATGATCCCACCCGCTTGTGCTAAATCAGGAGGACCAGGGGGTGGTGGGAGTGAAGTCATAGCAGCCTAAAAGCCATCTGTCAGAACCTGTTAGGTCCACGCCGAGTCCGGCATCATCTTGCATGAGGTCTCTGAAGGACAGCCAAGCTCCTCTGGGCCGCTGATGGCCAGTCTTCCTCTGGTGCAGACACCATGAAATTCAAATTTTTAAACATTGAGGTCTTAGGCACTCACTGTGTGTGGTCTGGCGGTCTGGCTGTCGGCCTTGCCGTTAGCAAGAGACTGTAGCGTTCACATTACTTATTAACCACAGTGGGCCGCATGCTGAAATATGCCTCTAAGCAAAACTCTACCTTCACCTTCTTCAGTTCACTGGTTCACTGGTAAATACTTCTTACGTACAGTTCAGGGTAATCACCTCTCCTCAAAGCCTGTGTTCCTTGTAAATGTGTTATAATTTAGATTCAACACTGTTGGTAGATTCAGGCCCGGACTGGCCACCAAGAGCATCGGGAGATTTCCCAGTTGCCTGGTCCACCAATCAGAGCTGACCTTTAAATTACAATCAATAAATAAATGATTAAATAGTGATACAAGTTTAGATGTTATAGCATAAAATGCGCACATAGTATGGTCCTGCCCCACGCCTCTCAGTTCATAGTAGATAAATAAAGCATCATGTATAGTTTAGCTAAGTAGTAAATGAGTGTTAATGTACTTTATCAGTTTATAAACCGTTATACTCATCTCTGTCACATTATCATGTGGCAGTCCGTTTTTTTTTGTTTTTTTTTGTTTTTGGTGCTGGATGTTACGGGCGCGTCTCGTATTTAAAGATAAAGACGCGACCCGTTTTGAACCAAGAAAAGTTTCGAGAAAAGATGGTAAGTGGAATATTTTTGTTCAGACTCTAATGGGCTGACTTACAAATGGTATTTGAATTATTTGCATACTGCCCCCTCCCACCCAACCCCACCCCCCATTAAAAAACTGACATGAAATGGCTCATTTGGGCCGCTATGGCGTCACCCGGAGTCAGTCGCTTTCTCCTCAGCCTCGTCCTCTGTGTGTGCGTGTGTTTTTAGGAATCTAATAAGGAAAATAATTTAACGACACCAACGTGGTTAATTAACTATTATAATAAACACTTAATTACGTGTTATTGTAACGATAATGAACCATGGCGGGGATCCAGGCCCCCCGAACAAAACATGCTAATGCGTCAATTAATTCCACCTCTAGCCTGTGAGAGCAGAAAAGCTTAGGAAAAAAGGTCTTTTTTAATGATAGGCTGATTATAGATGGTCCATTTACATTTTTAATTCTGTGACATTGGTAGGAAGTCATTCAGCAGGACTTGGAGGAAGACAACCAAGGAACATTACACTTCCTCGTTCTCTTCCAGTAACCTGACAGTTTTGTCCTCGAATTTAAATTTAAGATTTGTTAATGACGTGACGCTTATTTTGCATGCTGGGGGAGTGGCTCTGGCTGCTGTGTCATGCACAGAGAACATCCAATGAGAGGGCCAGTCAGGCGCCCATGTGCCCTACACTGGGTTGACACAGTATGTAGGTACCAGGCAAAGGCATCCCTCTCTGTGCTGTACCATCATCCCTTTCACTGTATAAGCTGGCCCTTCGTTTTACACGTGTGAGGGAGGAGTCTCCTGAATGAATGATTAAATCCAGAAAGCAGGCTGCCCCGTTTGTTCCCAGTAAATTACCTACTTTGTAACAGAGAAAGTGAGTTAGTATGATTTATTCTCTCATGGATGAATGCAGTGGGTCTGTCACTGGGAGTCTCCACATAACATGAATTAAGAAGATGGGTGCTTTGGCTTGATTAAATGGGTTGTTTGTTGTCCCGCCCCCCACCTCCGTCCGCAGAGGAGGGGCCAAAAGCAAATGGAAACATGGAAATTTGACTGAGTTTCATTTTCCTGAAAACTAGCATAGGTGCATGACATTACAGACCACGCCTACACGCTGCCGGACCCCATGCTGACAGATAATAAATCGAAGGATTTGGGTGGGGGGTGCCACCATATCTATTTATTTATTTCTTTGTTTATTTATGAACTATATTTTTATATGCAATAAATGTATGTGTTATGGATGACAAAGATGCAGGCCAAACAATGCCCCCCCCAAAAGGAGGGATGGAGAAGCCCCCTTTGCATGCTCTGGCATTTTCATAGCCCCTCTGGGGATGATCCCTCTACAGACACGTGTGTCGCAATAAAACAGGTCGATTATGGGATGATTTAGTCTGGCATCTCTGTGCCTCCCCCCACCCCACCCTACCCTAGCAAGCATGACTAGGTCAGTGTTTGTGATAAGGGGGCGGTGCTCTTTTTCATCATGTAACAAAGATGCCCCCCCCCCCCCCCACCATGCTTAACCTGTGATCTGCATATTCATGACTCTGCCCATGAATGCAACCCAAATGTAGCCATTTGTGGTAATTATATAGCTCCTCACTCTCTGCCTCACTGGGTGAACAAAGGAGTAAATATTCGATTACCGAACAACCCACTTCGGACTGCCAATTATTATCCCTGATTGTTGGTCAGCCAGCTCACGTCAAAATTGGCCAGTCACACCTTCCATTAAATGCGGCTTTATCAACTTTAATAACAGCGATAGGTAACAGTTTAGAAACGAGCGTGACATTGCACCCAATTTGTCCTCCTACGGATGTTATACGAGATTGTCCAAGGAAACCTTATTAGCTAGGTCGCTATTTGTCGCACCTTAAGGACGACCACGAGCCTTATCCACAGGTCCACAGTTTGTCATCAGAAACCCAGACTCCTTTTTTTAAATAAGGCCAGGTAGCTTGAAGTACACCTCCCTCAAGGATGAGTGAACAAGTGGTCTCAGAGGCACAGAGCTCGTGAGAATTTTAATAGCCTCTGAAATGTCAGTGGGAAGGAGACGGAGTCGTGCCGGTGCACAAACGCAGCGTCCTTCGGGTTCAGGTACGCGTTAGTCTGAATGTTTGACTTTCATCCGCTAAAACTTAATTGGAGCCCATTGTTTGTTTTCTTGACAACAATTTTAGAGGTGCGATATTCGGTCTCATAGGGTGCTGACCCCTGGTGTTCTGTCTGCATGGGTATTTAGCATGCTGCTGATTTCATGCTAAACTTCAGCAGCCGACACCAGATGTTAACCGCTGGCTCAGTTGCATCTGCACAGACACACCATTCCATAGTAATGGTAGCAAACGTTGATGCTGAAAATGCATTTATTTGAAATGTTCTTCCAAATGTTCCGCCTCAGATATCAACCGATCTACCTTTGGGTATTATTAACACAGGCTACCTATCCTATGTTACCTAAAGCTTAAGCACGCTGTGCATTTATCCAAAATGTGCAGCGGTGAGGCAGAAAATTACTTTTATATAAAATGACTCTGGGAACACCTGTGTCACAATATGCCTTGTTTATATCTCTGACGTTGGATCCATCCTAAGCAAATATTTATTGCCAAGAGTCTCAAGATCCCAGACTACTTTTTGTTATCGAAAGCCGACCCTGCTACTTTATCAAAGCTATTAAGGCTTTTGTCGGCATGGCAACCACGGAACCATGCGTGTTTTGATTGTAGGGAGAATAAGAATTTGCTGTTATTTACGGCGACCTGTGATCTTCTGTTCTGGGGGTCTTTCTGCCACTTGTGAAGCCTGCCCTTCTTGTGTTTTCAGCATATGGCAAACTTGCAACAATGGCTTATACCTTAAAAAGTGATCCTAAGAAATTTTCCAGTGGGGGGTGAACTCAGTTTAAAGTTGGATGGGTGAGATCTGGGGGGGGGGGGCAGGTTTGGATACCCTCCTTTATTTATAACACCTAATGAACGTGTGTGGCCTTTGGAAGTCTGCAGACTTATGGCTGCCTCTCGCTCCTCCTCTCCTTCTCTCGCTCTGCCCCCCCTTAAATCCCTTTGACTCCTTGCTGTCGGAGTTCGGGAAATCCAGGTGTGTGCATTGGCCTCCAAATCAATTTTCTCTTGTGTAATCTGGGTGGGGGGCAGGGAATAGGGTAACAATTCCTTTCACTCACTCGCGGAGCATTGCAGTGTAAGGTCGTATTAACCCAGCTAACAGCTCCAGTGCTGAAGGTTACAGGATTTTTTTTTGAATGTCTGCTTTGCTGGGAATTAGGTTGAGACTGGCAGACTTTTGTCTGTCTGTCTATTGGCGTCACTTTCAACTGTATATACGTGTGTATATTTCAAGGAATAGCAAAATGGGATACACGTAAAGAAGCATTCCAGTGTACTTGTGCAAATGGCAAAAAATGTAATTTTTCATGGCCACCAGTTTTCTTGGAGGTGGTCTCTTTTGCAGGAAGTGATGTCATCAGGGCACCCCTCCCCCCCTGCTCAAATGCTCATATGTGGAAGAAGCCCCTGCAGTGGGGGGGGGGGTGAGGTCATAACCTCTTGTTTGCCTCGAAATCTAAGCTGCTGGTAGAACCGTTTGCTCAGTATTGACTTCTGCGTCACGCCCCAACACCACGTTCACCGACACTTCATTTAGTGCAGGAAACTGTCGCTCATTTCACAGTGCTGGGCCTCGCATTCACCAATGAACCATGGGGGAGAGGGGACAAATACGCACTTTAAAACAAGCCCACACAGCCTTAGCTGGAACCTGCATATAACGGCAAGCTTGCGTACTCTGACGTGTAATGGCAAGCTGAAGGCTCATATGTAACAATGGGGCATTTTACACTGCTGGTACTGGGGGGGGGGGGTGGGACAAAGCTGCGGAGCTTTTCTGAGTTGAGTGGTCCTCACAGCCAGCCCGTGCTTGTTCTATTTCCACTCCTTTTTGCCCAAACAAACCACAGGATGACAGCTGATAAAAGCTCTGAGCTCCAGCCCCGTGGCGCCAGTTGATCTGAAAGACGTGGCTCTGTTAGAGAGGCGCTTGAGGTGAGCAGGAAGAGGGTGCTACGTCGCCCCCTAGGGGAACTACAGCTCCAGTGCCAAGGCTGGGAAGGTAAATGCATCCAGGTGGATAGTTGATCATTTACACCAGACCCCCCCAGATTGCTAGGTTAGGCTTCCGGCTTCCTCCTACAGGGGGTGTGGATCAGAATCGGGGTCTGGCTTTTCTTGCACTATTCTTCTTCAAGTCCTCTTGTTCCCTTCCTTGATCCAAACATACACATACATACATGGTTTGCCTTGTGACTTACTGTATAATCCCTTTAGTTCTATAATAAATGGCTGAGAGTAGCTCTGGAGTTAAGAGTGACTACATGCATTACTTGCTCAATTTCCCCCTGGTTTAGCTGATGTGACTCATCTCACAATGTGTGACCTAACCTTATGGATTCTGCTAAACGTTGCATGAAATCCGGTAAAATGTGTTGAATTAAGCTTTGCGAAAACATGCCCTCTGCACATTACATCTCAGGTCAAACAAGCCTCATAAATAGCATACATGTTAAATGATGTAGTTAAGGATAAAAGTTGGAATTTTATCTTTTTTGGTGATGTTGTGTGGTGAGCTTATCATGTACTAATCATGATTGTTTTTTCTGTCTTGCACTGAAATTGAATTGAAAATGAAGTTGCTTTAATATTTAAACATAATTATAATAAATATTCCACATTATGGCAATTAAATTGGTCTTGCAAACTGATGTCAAATAATTTAATGTTTTTATTAAGGGCATTTTAAAGGACCTAATGAGCGACTGTAAGTAAGTTAGTAATCAAAACGTGTCATAAATTAGATGAGTGATTAGACAGTTGGTATCCACGCATGCGGCAGCTCAGTTAATTGGTGGTGACTGGAGGCCTTTGGTTGGATCTTGGAGCTTCTCCTCCGCCTCATGGTAACGTTTGTGGCCGTAGCCGGTGGGGTTCAGCATTTCAGTTTGGGAAGAGGGACCGTACCTGAAGCAAACAGCGTGTCGCATCTTCTAGGGACAGACTGCAGCAAGTAACTCCGACACCGTAACCTGGAGCTGCCTGAGAGCATCAGTTTAAGTCGTGCTGAATGTCTTCCTAGTTCTCCATTCCTTAACTCCGAGCTGCGGATGAAACGAGTGTGCGGGCATCTGCTGGCTGCGACGTGTCACGTGACCCGTTTCACATCTGGCATGTCACAGCAGCCGGCGCACGGTCGTGTCTTATTAAAAGTTGTTTTCCCCTCTATCTTTGAAGACGATGCAGTTCTGTCTGGGACGCTGAATTACACACTCATGTTAATTACCCACTCACTGGTCCAGCTGGGTTCCTGAATTGCCACTATTTGGTGCTCCACTCCACTCATTCCATAATTGGAATATTTTTGGTACTTTACACCCCTTTGCTAAGCTCCCTAAATATTACATTTGAGAGAAGCATGCTAGTTCAGTTGTGTTACTTATATATCTTTTTTCCTGATGTGTATTTTTGGGCTGAGCAATAAGAATATCTTATCACAATATTTTTTTTTCCATGCCAAACAATATCGATAATTAGCTCAATATAATTCAAGTCATTATTTCTTTACTTCAATGCTGTATTTTTGCTTAAAATTACATTTATTGGGCCAAATAACAAGTCTCGCAAAAGTTTTCCAAGGTTGCACAGACTACGGACGCATCCACATTGCTACGTTTTCATTTAAAAATTGAGAAATTAGTCCCGGAGTTTTCAAAAATGCAGACTTTAAAAAATGTTCTGCCACAGCCGTACGCTTCTGAAAACTCTGTTTTAGCATTGCAGTGTAGATGAGTGACAACAGAGACTTTTGAAAACGGAGAGCATTTAATGTGCCCAAATTGGTCCCTACTCACCTCAAGACCTTTCCTTGATTTGCTATTGCTAGTTACAACCTCTCACCGGGTGTTTCTAACTATGTGTACTTAACCGTACCTGTGTTCTCATGTACCCATTTTATATCATATTCTACTGCCGAAGACCAGTTCTAACACTAAGAACAGAAGTGCACAGAATGGTAATGCCCGGATGTTGTTGTTGCCCCATCCCCAAATATCAAGGATGCATCAGTTGCATCTTTGCCAAACGAGACCAATCCCATTATTCATAGCGTCCCACATTCTTTCTTGGGAGTCAAATTAGCTATACTGGTCTTGCCGGGACCACAATTACGACCTTCGCGTTCTTGATATTGAAAAACTGTCACTGTTTGATCAGTCACCTGGTCACCCAATGCAGAAGTAAACTGTACAGATGGCCAATATCACCGATTTTCTCTGCAGTCTGATTCAATGCAATACCAAGGTTGGTAAGGCAGATACCGATCCCAGCACTGGTCAGGTGCCCTGACAATAAAATTTGCTTACGGTACAAGGGGGTACTAATGGGTCGATCGTTTCGTTTCCCTAGCCACTAGGGTCCAAGCCTCTCAAAGTCTTCCCTTTTCTCCCATGGAGCTGCATCAATGGTGCTTTCCCTGTTACTCACCAGTATGCAGCTAAATGGAATGTTGCACAGTGTAACTCCTGCATATTTGCGTGAAAAGTATGGCGACAAATCAGACTCACCACAATATGAATTTAAATGTGTTAACTCAAAGATGCATTTCATTACCAGAATACCAGAACCTGAATTTGAACATGTTTACCTTAACTTAAATTAAAGATACCGAATTTTAATTCATTACCCAAACTTTGAATTTATGTTGCTTATGGGGAAATAAAAATTCAGCTTCAGATTGTAAAACTCAGCAATTCGGGTAGAAAGATTCACGTTTAGAAAATCTGGGTTGAGAAATTGATGTTCAGAAAAACAAAGAAACCATCCAGGATACTGAAAAAGAGCAAAAGAAGCCAGTCACAAGACAGGACACCAGCTGTTCAAGGAAACATATTCAGATTCTGATATTTAGGTAATGAAATTCAAGTTCAGGTTAATAAATTCAAATTTGAGTAAATAAATTCAAATTCAGGTTGCGGTAAGTCTGATTTGATGCCATAGAAAAGAAACTAACAACGTGGGCATGCCAAATGAAGGCTATGTTAAATTTGCTTTTGTACATTTCAGTGTGGATGGAAAATCTTTCATAATTGAGGTGAATACGCCTGTGCAAATTAAGATTCCATTTTAATTGAAAATGTAAGTGTGGATGTACCCTATGGTTTTTCAGTGCCTTTAGCTAGATATCTTAAAGATAGACATGTTTACCAATGAATCCAAACTGTTGTTTTTAAAATGCCAGATGCTCTGATTCCAGAAACACTAAGGCGTTTTCCATCAAAGTTCACTACTTATGTCTTCAGGTACATCAGTTTTCATAAGAACAAAGCACCTTTAAAACATTCTGGAAACCTCTGCGGATCAACGAGGTACTCTCTTGGCACCTCCTTTAACTGGGGGGTGGGGGGAGTGTTATCTATTTACGGTTGTCACCTGTCCTATTTCTAATTTTCACCCGGACATTCCAGTTTTCAGATTACGTCCTGGGGGAGAGGTGCCAATCTTGCTATTATCTCTCATCATATGGCTGAAATTTTCACAAGTATGTGCTGTAGACATCGTCTCTGAAAATGATGCACGATAACGTCAGCCTGAAGTGGTAATCAAATGGATTTAAGAAACAGGTCCAGCCTTGGAAGTGAAAATTACCAGACTGTGATAACCTGTGTGAAAATTTGAATGGCACAAACGCAGCACAAATGACTGACACCGGTTTGGTTAAAATCAAAAGTAAATGGGGGGGGGGGGGGCAACTTCACAGTGGTGACATCACCACATAAACATTTATATCTCAGAAACTAAAGCGGTACAAATGATTGAGACTAGTTTGGTTAAAATCTGAAACATTAAATGAATAAAATCTGAAGTGCACTGTCTCTATTGCCTGTATACACTTTTGTTTCCTAAAAGGCTGTACTTCTGTATGTGAAAGAGAGTTTATGCTCAGTCAGTGTTTTACCACTGTCCTTTTAAGGATCGAGCAATAAAAGAGTCTACTGAAAACTTTGCTATCCGCCTCATGATCTCTTCGCCACTTGAGCGACACAATATCTTATTTATCTGACCTATAGCATGTTTATAATTTATTATTGAACCTGGTCAGCGGATCAGCCTTTTGTTTCCCACAGAATCCGAAAGCAATGTTATGGTATTCTGCTAGTAAGCACTGGCAAGTTGTTTCTCTTCCGACAAAACTATATCAGTTATCAATCAACTTTCCTGGCTATGTGGAAGTTAGCAATAGCCTGCCCCACTTTTGCTGACTTTACAGTTCCAGATTTTGAGAACTGTTTTCCCATGGTTCTGTGCTGGCACCAGTTTTTCTGGCTCAGGGCCAGTTCTTTTGTGGTGGAAACGCGGAGAACCAGTTCCAGTTCCGGTTGGGGAAAAAGTCCGGCTCCGGGTCCGGCACCACATTCGTGGAAACGGGGTAGGCCATTTGCCTTCTGGCTTGTGTTCCTCCTGGCAAGTTTGTTTATTTCAACACTTGCAGCAGAAAAACCCAGTGGAGTTGCAGGAATGCAAAAAAAAAAAAACATAGCATTAGCAAAGCTGTCCTCGGAACTGAGTACAAAGCTCCAGTTAAAAAGCATCAAACATTAGCAGCATCATTTGCTTTTTATTCCAAGCAGATTCTTTCACGCATCTTTTCATGTAGCCATAAAAGATATTTAACTTTACAAACTTGTATTTAAATAGGCACTGCTCAGTTTGCAAGTCAACACCTTCATCTACCAGAGCCAATTGTTCTTTCAGTCTTAAATGCTTTTGACACTAAAATGGCTACGGATGGACTGTGTCCTGAAGTCTTACTTCAACATTCACCTGCAAAAGTAAATCATAAGTATAGTTATTATTATTAAAGTAGGGAATGCGTTGTAGGTTTCTGGCGAGCATTTTTGTAGAAGGTGACATGTTATTGAAAATATCGTGACAAGATCATGAATTGTGTCTGCCTGAAAAAAATCTAGATTTTTTTTTTTCCTCATATCTCCCAGCACTGCCTGACGGTTCTCTTCCTGGAGTATCTCACTTGGCCAGGCCCCTGAACTTCCACTTGATTTCAGCGTTCCATACTGTATCCTGAGGCACGGCTTTGGGAACTCGCACCTCAGCTCAGTCCCTGGTACTGTTGGGCACGCTCTGTGGTGGTATTTATGGATACCTTCTGAAAACTAGGCTGGTTCTGGGAAGATCTCCTCACTGGGCTTAGACAGTGTCTGGATCCTGCTTTCTTCTTCTCCTTCAGGTCCTCCTGTTCCCTCCTTTTGATTTCATAACATCTCACCCCAGACAGTATGCTGCAGTATAGTCTTTTGGATTTTTACAGTATGTTCAAAGGCAAGCATTTTGGCATCCTGGAGCAGAAATTCACTGACTGGGGTGTCCCCATGATATATTACAACGGTAGGCTAATTTTGTCGCCAAGACTGCAGAATACCACTGTAAACAGCAATACTGCCCAAGCCTCCTTGCTGTCATGGATCACGCCCTGCATTTTGCTTAACAGAACAACTGTTTTCTATCCACCAAGCTCACCTTGACTCCCGAGGTCAGATAGGATATACATATCCTCTATTTTGAATTTCTTTCTTTCCTCGCTTACAGTCGCTCAGCTGTTAAGTAGCGACTCAATTGCATACATAACCGGACTAGAATAAAGCATCACTTCAGCTGAGTAATGGCTTAATAGCCTATAATTATCCCTGAACTGTATAAGTTGGTATATAAACCACTTACATGCTCTTTGTGTTTGTCATGAATCATGATGGCGTGACACAAACACCATAAGAGTCTCTATGGCAAAGGCATGAATATTAACTTGTATAGCAAAGCTGGGGGTGAGTGTTATTCCACAATACCTGCTTTTTTTTTCCAATGCAAACGCTTTACACAGGGACCTCGAAACACAAGTATCAGGCCAGAACCTTGACAGTAGTTGGTAAATTCTGGCTTTCCCACTGATTTGTACTTTGTTTGTTTGGTTTGTAGCACCTTGAGTCCAGTTGGTCGCCGCCCTTTAAAGTGTATTTAACGTTTGATAAATTGTGGAACTATGACTAGAACGTTTTAAATGTAACTAAAAGTTATTACACCGAACTGAAAGCACGTACATGCCTGAAAACAGTGATTTGAACAAAATTATTTTAATAAATATAATATTTACTTAGTGGCCTGAGCTGGATGTGTTTTAGGGATGGATGGATGGATGGATGGATGGATGGATGGATGGACAGGCACAGTGGCATAAGTGTTTTTTTTTTTTTGGCAGGGGGCTTCTTGCATGATAAAGGTTTTTAAAGATTTTATATGAACCCAAAATCAGACCTACAAAAACGACCAACAAAGCCTCAGACCCTTAACGATTAAATGTTACATATGTTACATACTAGGGACTATTATAACTAAGAACAGTTAAAGGGCATATATATCGTTTGGTTTCCAGAAGTTCGTGGTGTAATGTAACGTGCTTCAGTAATTTAAACTAATACACTGCCCGGCCAAAAAAAAAAAAAGTCACCATTTGAATTTAAATCAGCAAATACTTAAAAGCCAATGACTGGAACATTATTACATCGCTGCAATGTTATACAGCAATAAAGTGAAGTCAGCTGAGTACCTGACTCTACTGGATGGCCAGGTTACCGCTTCATCCATCATCCATGGATTTTTTCTTCCCTAATGGCATGAACATATTCCAGGATAATGATGCCTATGTTCATCTTGTTTAAACTGTGAAAGAATGGTTCAGGAGATGAGGAGTCATTTTCATATGTGATTTGGCCACGACAGAATCTTGACCTTATCCCCAAAGAAGACTTTACAGAGTGGTCCGACTCACCTATCATTAATACAAGATCTTGGTGAGAAATGAATGCAAATCTGGATGAAAAAAATGTTGAGATGCTGCATAAGCTTGTGGAAGCAGATCCATGACGAATGTATGCCATAGTAAAGCTAAAGACAGTCCAACTAAAAATTCAAATGGTGACGTTTTTTTTTGATCGGGCAGTAGGGTTGGGTCGATAGACGATGCCATCGTCCATCGCCGATGACCGATAGACATCACGATGCTTAGCCGGGATCGCGATCCTCCGCCCCCGCAGCAACCAGCTCGCGAAAAACACGCACTTAATCACACTATATAGCCAAAGGAAATGCATGCTTTCAATTTCCGCATCCTTACTTATTTTATCATTATTATTATGAGGAAATAATAACAAGGAAGTTGTTAGATCACTGTGCCTATTCATGCCAGAGTCCCGCGGAAAAAGTGATTAACAGGTGGTAATTTGTGTATATCTTTATTTATTTATGGTTTGGTTATGGGTAAAACAAAGACCATGCAGGTCAGGTAGTGGAAACGGTAGTCTACAATTAATTAATTCGTTATGAATTAATTATTTAACAACAACCATCCCCCCAACCTGCCGCCTACGACGACGATGCCATCGTCCATCGCGATGTTTCTCATTAGACATCGTACGATGCCAAATTGGTCGACATCGCCCCACCCCTATCAGGCAGTGCACATCAACAGCTTCCTGATCCCCTCCACATCCCCTTCTGTGGGCTCCAGCGTGCCTGCACTGCATACAGTTATACCACTGGATCGACAGTCTATCCCAAAGCAGCAATTCTGCTTTTTACCAAAAACAGAAGAAAATTCAACAGCCTGCACCTGCTCTGTTAGATGAGGACTGATTGTTCCCAGCATCCGCCCTCCTGATGGCTTGAGGGAAACGCTCCTTTTGATGGTGTCCACCTCCCATGCTCCTCTGATATCAAGGACAGATCGAGGGACTGGGGGAAGTGTTCAGAGCTGGCAGGACAGGCAGACACAGACCGGCTGGGTGAGCTGAGGGGGAGGGAAGGCTCTAAGGCCGGTGTTGCGGCCCAGGGAAATAAGACAATCCATTGGTGAAAGTGTCACTGGAAGCCTTCAGTGCACGCTGTCATCGCACCCTCTGCATGTGTCCCCTCGGGGCCTAGACTCCACGGGGGAGACATCTCGTGTCGATCTCGATCATGTCTCAGTCTTGGCTTATATTCATCCCCCCCCCCCCCCAATTCCTCACACATCCTCTTAAACATGCTCGCACCCTGATATTTCCAACCCACCCCCCTGCCCAGTTCACTGCTGGCTCCCCCATCTGTCAAAATCTGTGAGACTGTTCTGTGAGATGAACCTGCAGTCTTACTGGGAATGTTTTGTGCCGATGTACGTGGATCTCAGCGCAGACAACCTGAGTGACCTCGCTCGACCTCCTGACCTACTGGCCCTGTTGACAGACATCTTTTTCCTTCCATCTTTCTGGATCCCCTTCCCCCGCCCCCTAGTGCCTGACTTTTCATCCTCTTCTTCAGATGTATCATGAGAGCCCCCCCCACCCTCAAAAGGCCCCCTTTCTGTCTTTCATCATCTTCCTCCTTATCATTTCTTCGCCGTACGACTTGTCAGGCTCCTTAAGAATTGGTGAGATGGAGAACCTTGGGTAGGGGAGGGCTTGGGGTAGGTACCCTTCCCCCATTGTTGGGCAAGGATCATTATGAAAATCCCGTGCTACCTTGACGCATGTGCCTACAGATGTCAGCAGGGGGGATGCGTCCGAAGAGGTGCCACCCCCCCATGCTCAGTGATGCATTATTCCCTGTGTGGTGACCTGGAGGGAAACCACTCCCCCCCCAGCACTGACAGCTCTTTGTCACCTGTCCTTTGCCTCCATTATTTATTCATATCCCCCCTCCCGTTTAGTGCACTTGGGGGGTCATTTGCATACAGAAAGAACTACTGTCAGAAGCCCCCTTACGGAGATGTGTCTGAAGGTAGAGGCAATTAAACGGAGGAGGGGGGCAGCGCCATCTTGTGCAATGGCTCATGGGATTGATGGGTGAAATTTCTGTGCCTTTCTATACTGTATATGGAGGCGATGGGGAGAAAAAGACAGAAAGAGGAGTTTTTTTTTTTTTTTCGGGGGTGTGGGTGGTGATTTGAGTAAACTTGTTGCACATATACCACCAAGTGTAGGGTGTCTTGATGCATGGGCCTTAACGAGGAATCTCAGGTAGACTTGGGGCTCTAAAATTGTGAATTCTTCAAGACAAACCGTGAGTCAAGCCTTAATCAGAGGACAAAAGAAAAGGCCGTTTATAATCCAGTGCCCATGGACAGAGAGTGTATCTGCACAGCAGATATTATTCTGGAACAATGGTATTTTTCATGGCCAATGAGTTTTTTTTTTGGAAACTGGTTGAACTTTCAACACCCTTTGTGGGAGGTGGGCAGAAGGAAATTCCAGGGACATCAGTTCAGGTAGATCCATGTCTTTGGCTGCCAGGGGAGTATTCAGTGGTGTTTCTGAAATGCAATCCACTCTCATACATGAGCCCAGGTTGGTGGGGGGAGGTGCTACAGGATTGTCGTCAAAGTTCTCATTTCCTGATCCTTATCTGTGTGGTTATTTTCAGGATAAATATGTATAGTATTTGACCATAGTATACGAAGTACAAAGCCAGCCACTTTTCACTGCTTCATTCCCAGCTTCCTAGTAATAGTTTTGGATTTTTCTATTCAGAACACTTATGTTTTTTGTGTCTCTTAATGGTTTTCTTAACTTGATTTCGTACGCCACAATATTTAGACAGTCGAACTTGAACTCCTGTCATCAGTCCCCATCCCCATATTGGCCCCAACCCTTTCAAAACATCTAGTTCCCCAATTCCTGCTGGAGTTCAAGTTTCCTCATACAGCAGGCCAATACCTCTCCCAATCGCTGAGAGTAACGGATAAGAAAGTGGTTCTCTCGTTGTCCTGGGTCCCGGATAAAATCAAAAGCCTCCCCCCCCCCAGCTGATCGAGAGTGACATATCTTACACTAATGGTGGTGCTTTCATTTGTCTGGGGAATTTTCATTTAACGAAGCCAGCCTACTATTTATATTGGGGCATTTATTTCTCATAAGCGGATGAGTCCTGGTCCTGATTTAATCTGAAGCCCCCCCCCCCCCTCGGTCAGCAAAGAGCCAGTAACACTGCCTGATCTGACGGCATGTCGCCAAGCCGTCCTCCCTCGCTTGTTGCATTGTGGGGAGCGCATTTCTGAATGCAGCGATGCGGCGGTTTCCCCTCCCGCCAGGCAGAGCAGGAAATGACTGCGAATGGAAAGAAAAGCCGGCATTAATGCAGTGCTGGATGGAGATGGGATGGCACTGATAAGCTCTCCCTCATTTTACCCTGTTATTACAGTTCCTCAAAATCCAACCACCTCCCCCTCCTTCATATTTACTATAAATCTATGCTGAAATACATCAGTTTCTTTCATACTCATGTGCGGAATACTCTTTCATACTCTGTGTTTCCTGACAGTGATTTATTCCTATAGCGGATCCTGCTAACGCCTGCTAACACAATAGTGTTATGTTTGCTGCTTAGCTAATGGGATTTTCTTGGCGTAAAGCTACCCTGTTCTCAAAGCCAATTTGCTGGCATCCCCCCCATCCAACCCCCAGGCAGGGACCAGTGCTGTGTGTTTGTTACTTCTAGAATAAGGTAAATGCAGACCTCTGTGTTTTTCTACTGTGTAAATCTGGGGAACACTTAGACAACGTTAATAACGTCAGTAGGCAGAATTTTCATTTTCATGTGTGTATCACACATGCTGTTCAGTGTGGGTGCCCACCGTAAGTGCCGTGATGCCACTGGAAATGATGTTGTTGTATATTTCCTCTTGTCGATTTGATGAAATGAGAATGAATCAGGTGCCAATCGTGGCAGGAAATGAAAATGAAAATTCCACGTGAACTGCAGAGTTAATCCGTGAGCATTAGCCGCTCTGTGACAATTACAACTGTAATAGGATGGTGCCATTTCATGCTTTTGTTTGGTTTGATTTATGTTTTCGTTTAGTTGTCATTTGGGATGTGTTAATAGCATGATTTTTCTAAATGTAGATGCATTTCTTATTAAAACTTCATCACTCCCATCTGTCATAATTGCTTTGTGGATGAGTAGTGTGTTAATAAAGGTCCAGTTTCAATTTGATTAAATGAGATGAATCTTCATAAGAACATCTTTGATGTATCGTTGGCCTCCTAAAGGAGTTCTTCCCATAAAAGGAACACATCTAGTGCTCCTCGTTTTCCCTTAAAGTTATTGACTATCACACATGCTACACAGCGTTCAGACATGACACACAGTAACTATAAGCCAAGTTGTCTGGTGATTCAGCAGTGTTCCTGGTGTGCTTCCTCCCAGCCTGCTTAACGTAGTGTCTCACGTTTTTGGCTTTTACTTCCCTTACAGTTTCTGTGCCTAAAGAACATTCGGACGTTCCTCAAGGTGTGCCACGACAAGTTTGGAATGCGCAACAGCGAGCTCTTCGACCCCTTCGACCTTTTCGATGTGCGGGATTTCGGGAAGGTGAGTTCCACGGGCGTCCTGAAGGTCACTTTGGCTTAACGCTGTGGGATGTTGGAACAGCCACAAGTCTGACTCCTGCTGCAGGAATGTTGAAATGCCCCGAATGTGAGTTTTACGCTCTTTTGCTAATTTCTCATCCAAACTTTTGTGGCTTGTGGTAATTGGCCAAATAAAGATGTGGGGTAGCACATTAAACCATGGTGTTCGCGCTCTTAGGTCAGTAGTGTAATTCCATGTTTGCCCTAATTCTTTAGTAGGTTGTGTCTCCAACAAATCAGATTACATGGTAGGAATAGGAGGCCAGGGGAGATAATCCACTTTTGCATGTATTCATGTCTTGCCCAAGACGTCATCAGTTGATATTGGTCTAGATGTTCAAGCGTCATTCTAGAGCCGCATGTTCTGTAACGCTATTGGATGCAACAACTGATCAATCTTTGAACCATTAAGCACTATAGATCAGAGGGAGAGTATTATAAATGGATGTCTGTTGGGTAAAATTGGAGACATGATTATTTAATTTCATGTTTTTGTCTGTTCCGCTCGTAACTGAATTGGATGTTTGACCTCGTGCATATATTTAAAAGAGAGAGGAAGTGTTGGGTGATGGGGGGGGGGCCTGTAGCATGGGGGCTATGCTGAGGTGTGAGGGATGGACTAGAGGCCGTGTTCCTGCCCCCCCTGTGGAAACGATATTCTGCCCAGAACCTTTAAAATCCATCAGCCAGCCAGTTCCATCTGCCGAAAGGGCCAATTGCCTTCGCTGCGATGCTGCGATGCTGCGGTTGCCCTGACATTGATTTTTCCATTAGCAGCAAACAGCCTATTGTAAAATATCGAAGTGAACAGCTCGCATCTAACATGAACATATATGGTGTAACATATCTTGAGCGTAATTTAATTTTCTAGCCTCCTGGGCGGTGAAAGACAAACAGCACGGTCCTTTTGTTGTGTTTAAGCCCTTTATATCTGGGAAGTGCTGTTGCAAAGCAACCCCCCCTTTCTCTGTCCATTTGCTGGGTCCCACTGTTGGGATGAGCAAAACACATTGCGGTAAATAAACAGATGAACCTCATCAGATGGGGCGGGCTGGAACCAAACCCAAATTGGTTAAGCTAACGCCCCCTCTCACCCGCTGGGGAATGGCAGGGTGAGCGTCAATGGCCCGAAGTCGCTCCAAATGCCACACTTCCGGAACCTTCTACCTCCTGAATTATTCAGTGGAGAGTGTGGTACCTGTCCGTCCAGGCCCCTCTGGCAGGTGATTCCGTCTGGGGGGGGGGACTCCCTCGAGCCTCGGTACGGGCTGAGCAGCAGATGGGCGTACGCTGCGCAACCTCTCTGTCCACATCCTGCCAGCTCTCTGCACCCCTTTCATCTGTAAGCTATCCTATTGGAAAACCCAGTAACCTATACCGAGCCGGGGGCAGTGCCCCCCCACCCCCCCATGGAGTCTGCACATATGCTCGTTTCTTCACAGACCGACTGCCTCTGAAGCCTCCGTCTCAAGACCGATATTTGTCATGTAATGTAACTGGTGCCGAATATGAACAGCAGGCCCTGGGGAGAGCCTGTTTAAATGCTGATCTGCTTTGTCTATTAATTAGAACAATTAATGTGATTTATATTAATGCAGAAATGCCTCTTTTTATTTTTTTTCTTTCGCAAGAGTAGCATAAATACAATGACATTGTTGTCAAAATATGCCCTTGTTTTGTTATTCTGCAAAGGAAATTAAATGTTTTCATGAATATCTTTATTCGTGCAGGGCTTGTTAGTTTTTACACTTGTAATCTCCACAAAATCAACCAGACTCCTGGCTGAAATGCTCTGCCAAAAATATGGTTTCATTTGAAATTGATGCAGTTTGTTTACTTATTTTCCATGAGTGGTGATAAACATTTCTAACAAAAGCATAGTTAAAGTTGTTGTATGCAAAATTATTTCCAGTGTCCCGAAGGGTGTGTTTGCTCTAGCGTTGGGGGCGGCAAACAGATCCACTCAACACTGGGTGATTTGCAGTAAGGAACGCCTTGGCGGGAGGACAGTGTGGGCGTCAATGCAGGGTCCCAAGGCTGGGTTGAAGGAAAAGAAAGCAAATGGCCCAGACTGGTGTCAGTGGCTGGTTTCTGGGTTACTGGGTTGAAACAAAACGGGACACGCTAACATATGCGGTGGAACGAATCAGTCCGAATAAACCCGGTCACCTGATTCTACAGTGCATCCAGAAACTTGTGAAGACCCAGCACCGGAGTCCTTTAGTACTTAGGGTCGATACGTGATGTTGGGTTGCTGGGCAGAATCTTGTCCAAAGCAACCGTGAAGTATTTGGCAGTTATTTCACAGTATTAAATCAGGTTAAATACCTTGCTGAAGGATACCAAACCAGTGCTTCACCTGGGACTTGAACTAAAAATATTTGGGTCCTGTGGACCACACCCTCAGCTGGTACATTACCCACCGCCCTACATAACCACGGGACAGCCCACCTCTCTACACTGTGGAGAGACTGAGAGTCTAATGGTGTGAGGTCTGGGGAGTTGTGGTTGCCAGTTACGAGGTCCAGACGACAAGCTTGGCTGAAGGGGGCTCCCATTTCTCCTTCGGGATTATGTGCCAATGTACGCTTTCAGCACCGGGGGCCAGTGACACACTATTAAATTAAGACCCATTACAATTTCACTCGGCTACCTTTTCTTTCTCGCCTCCCAGAACGACAACTATTGTTTCTGGGTGAATTTGAGCTGAACAGCCAAATTCTAAAGACATAATTATTTCCTGCCACATTCTTCTCCACTCAACGGTTTGGGGATTCATTTGTTTGCTGCACTGTGTATGGAGAGTGACATAGGATTAGGGTACCATGCACTGAAGTGAAGCTGCTGCTAACACTTAGCAATCAGTTGGAGTGCTGTGTCTTGCACGTTTGCGTGTGTGTTCTTTGTCCCTGAAAAGGCTCTGCTGAAATTTCCTACATGGCCTGTGAGGATCCCACTTTTTCCACAAAAGGTCAGTGCAATAAGCCCATCACTGTTCTTAGCAAATCCCCCTGCCTGAACTGTCAAAGTACTAATGCAACATGCACATTTTGGTACCGCAAAGTCAATGATTGTATGATATGGACTGGAAATAAACTAAGGGCATGAGGTGGGGAACAACCCAGGATGGGGGGCTAGCCCGTCATAGGGCACACTCACACAGGCAATTTAGTAACTCCAATTAGCCTCAGCATGTCTCTGGACTGTGGGGGGTAATAACAGGAAAAGGCTTCTTAAGCCAGAGTCACTGGATGCTCTTCCTCATTTATTCCATTGTCTTCCTTGACTTCTTTGGCGCCCCCTGCAGAACGGGAGTGAGGTGGCAAGAACGAAAGAGCAGAGTTCTTCTTTCCAAGCACCCTGGAAGCTCTCGAACCCCCTTCACACTCAAATCCCACATTGATTCCTGTCTGTCAAAAGTCTGCATGTTTTAACATTAGCCTGGTAAGATGGGATCAATTATTCATTCAAAGCGGCTTACTCCTGATGATAATTTCTCCAGTGATGAATAATTAATGGGACTCTCCTCCCCACTTTTAGCCCTACTACTTTGCTATTCTCATTAGCTTTTCCCTCGTTAGTGTACTGCCCTCGGAAACAGGTGGCTTTCAAGGGGATTTTCCCATCTAGGATGCCCGTCTGGTGCCAGGCGGTGCCCAGATGCTGCGTTTGCCCTGTTTCACCCCCACGACATTGCTGCTGTGTTTCCTTAAGCGGTAGTAGCCCCCATTAAAATCGTTACATGCACGTTTGCCGCACACGGACCCCTGCTTCTACCTGACACTTATTTGGAACAAGTTCAGCTGCAGTGTGAGGTGCAGGTGCTTTAGCTACAGTCATTAGATCTTCATATATTTTATATGCCACATACTTACTGTATACAACTGAGCTTATCAACTCTTGAATGAGAGCAGACCATTGCAGATCATTGTAGTTAGCTGGGATGTATCCTACAGTGTGTTTTGGTAGATTTTTAAGATATGAATGGTGCTCTTGGTGACAGACCTTAGCAATACAGGTGCATTAATCGTGAATCTTTGTGCACAGGATGTGAGACAGTCCTTTACAATTACCCCCTCGCCGTGGTCGGAAAAACCTGGCATAGCCTCCAGTCTGATTACAGGCTGACAACCGACTACCCACCCCTGCCCCAAATTGACCTCCTCACTGACAGACTTAAACCTGAAGAAGAGTTTATTTTACACAATGGTTTGTGCCAGAGATAATTTGTGAATTCAGAAATGCAGACCCTCCCCCCCTTAGGTTTCACATTTTCCACATGCCAAAATTGTTATGTTTCATTTGTATCATCAATATTATTATTTTTCTCCTCAGACTGCAATTAAATTATCAGCTGAATCTCAGGCCTGTAGTACGTCCAGCTCTCCCCACAGTAATAACAAAGAGGATGGACTATTTAAAGCCATCCTCAAGTGTATTGCTGTAGAAGATGAATTTCTCATGATGGGAGTTATCCGTGGCCTGTTTTTCATGACTTCCTGTCTGGCCGCACTTCCTTGGAGGATTACCCTGCATCGTAAGGCTCCAACTGCTAGCACAATGCTAATACACATAGCTTACATTTTTGTCGCCCCCTCCCCACCCCGTATTTATACAGCTGGATATTTTTACAGACATGGTTTAGTTTAAATAACTTCCTCATAGGCGGGGGGGGGGCAGTTGTCCTATGGGGATTTTCCCTTCCGGGGGCATTTTCTTAATGCTCTGTCACCAGTGGGTTTAAGCGGAGTGGTTGTTTGCCAGCTCCGCTAGCTTGCTGTACGTGTACTGTTGGAGTATGTAATCTATCTTTTTCCCTGTTTCTTTTTACTTTATTAAAGGCCAGTAGAGCCCAGGATGTACAGAGAATAGTAATTTCTGTTGCCCAGGGAACCATGACCGCCATTCCGTCCCTTTGTTGTGCCCCAAAAGCCAGCAATTTAAAATCATTGCGCAAGCGATTGTTCCGCAACTTCGGCTTCTTGAGGAGACGTGCGGAAAGAAATGAAGATGAGGCCGGAGGATTTGGCGCCCTGTTATTCTTCGTCAATCAAAGCAGAATGTAAATCAGCAATTCACGTGCCCTGGGCTCGGCCTATTAGCTAGCATGTAGTAGAGTAAGAATTTTAGTTTATCGACACATGCCAGGATTAGCTAGCTGTGTTTTGACGACTTGCCTTCATCTTTATGTTGATTTTCAGAGCCCGTGCCGCTTGTTTTGTGTCCTAGGGCTCGATTAGCCATTAGGGTGTGAGAAGGGGAAGGCCCCCGTGCTGCCCTACCTGTTGTGTGTTTAGCTAGCCGTCCAGATGCGTGCTGAATTCCGTCCCGCCCCCGCTCCCCTGTGGGAGTGCTAAATCGACACCCCTCTCTCCGCTCTGGCTAATTTCGTGCCCAGCGGGTGTTCCCCCAGCAGGCTGTAATTGCTCACTTTGCATCCTCATCTGACGTGGAGCGAGGCCAGCCCACTCACCGCCCTGTCGGCTTACTCTTCACTCCTGTAACAGTAGAGTTAGCGACATTTTAATGTTTTTATCAGCCCGGCCTATAAATTGTTTTCATAGCAATGTATGTAACTTCTGCAACAGAGCAGTCTTGGGCTTAAGTCAGCATTCTCTGTGATGTATGCATTCCATTGACTTCCCTTGATTTAACTGAGAATGTAAAAGTTCAAATTGCTATAGAAAGTTTGATTTCGGCATGGGCTTTCTGCTCATATACCCCCTGCTCCAGGATGGAGTGTTTGTGTGAACTTCTTGGGTAAAACCTTGGGGCTCCTGCTGGCTTCATTCTGTTCCATTTCTCATGCATCTTCTTTGTCATGATGAGTAAAGCTTCAGTGCAGCTGTCAGCAGCTGATTATCCTGTGAATCCTGCTGCGGTTTGCTGATCACTCTTGCGAGACTATTGGAATGTTCATTAATGGTTTTCTTTGTGTGGGACAATATGAAAGATACTGCTTCAAAAAGGTGACCATTTAATTTGTTTTCAGATTTGTTTATGAAATGGAAGATTATGTAGACGTGTGTGTATATGTATATATGCGTGTGTGTGTTTGTATAATATATACAGGTTTCAAGAATCAATAGGTCCCTTAAGTTGGCACAAACATGAATCTTAATTTGTCTGGTTCGGGAGACTGCAGGGATCAGGGCTCACTCTGGTGGTCATGCTCTTTTTCAGACCTCGTCTGCGCCGAATTGCCTCTGGTGCCTAATAGCTTTGCAGGCCTCGCATTGTTACCGTGTCATAAGTGGCTAGTCCAGCACAGTGGGAATGGCTGGGTGCCACAGGCTCACACTGAAAGGGGAGAAGATTAATTTCTCACTCATCTCATGCTATCTCAGAGAGTACGAGAGATAGGTGGAACAAAGCCTTACCTATGATCCGACACTCCCTCCAGATTGGAGGAGAGACAAGTGGAGGGTGTGACTCGCACAACTTGTGCCTTTGCTGTGCAATAATGGTGGTGGACTCACAGGCCCATAGGCCCAGAGGTGAGGAGCACCAAAAGGACAGAAGGATAGACCAAACACAGATGAATGCATCCTTTATTTAAGCGTATCTGGACAATGATGACTCAGCAACGTTCTCCTTGGCTCTGTTAGAACACCTTGGGTTAGTCTTCGCTCGGCTGTGTGTGTGGAGATAAATAACCATCTATAGAAGCTTCTAAAGTTTTCTGACAGGATGTGTGTCATCCACAGAGATGGGACAACTTCTCAGCCTGGCTTTCGCTCCTCCACTCATGCACCTCTCAGAGCTTCTAGACCTCATAAGCTGCAGCTGATGGCCTGAACTCCATGCTGATGTTCTGCATGTTTAATTGGAAGCTCTTACTTATTGGTGTGTTATGGCTGCTACTTTTATTCAAGAGATGCAAGAGAGCTGTTCTTTACTCTTTATGGAAGGATTATTTACATACAAAATCATATAACTTATGTACCTTTGGTCTGTATAGCGTAACTAATGATGATCTATGTCGCTGAAAAATTGTTTCTGAAATAGACCCTTTTTTGAGTTTAAAAATGCAACAGTTTAAAAAAATCTATTAATCTTCTGTGGTGAATTTTAGTATCTTATCCTCCGGCGAAGAGCATTTGCGGTCAACATCATTTTGGTGAGAAGATCATGAGCTTCAATGCACAAAAAGTCAAACATGAGGGACACGAGAGCACCATTCAAGCAAATTTGATCCAGAACGTGCAAAGTTGATTGTCCCTGGGGGCTGTTGAGCATTTGGCCCAAGCAGACATATTAAACTTGTGCTTTGTTCAGGCAGCGGCGCTTGCTGGTCTGGAGACAAGCGATTGCTTGACTCAGCACTTTGAAAACAAAACACTTATTTTCGTTTGCGCTTGAGTGAAATAACGCTGAGTAAGTAAGAAAGGATTTCACTCACAGGGGCAAGGTTTGGGGACAAAGTGAAGTTTAAATTCCTTCTTTTCATTTTTATTTATTCGGGGGGGGGGGATTCTTGATGTTTTTCCGATTTATGTTCGAGTAACAGAAAATCAATGGATGGCGTAAATAAATTGACTGTAATGACATTTGCTTTCCTGTCAGTGTAACTTGCCACAATATATAGTGAATGTGTTTTATGCACCGGCAGATTTTTTCTGGCAGGTTTCAGATAATAATGCATCACATGGCTTCAGATCGGATTCTGGGCGCCCTGTGCATTCAGATGCAGAATAGATTGCCATCGAGTAATTAATGCTGGCCGAATTTCAAAATAATTCATTATTCGG
Source organism: Hyperopisus bebe (assembly GCA_026777045.1). Lineage (NCBI taxonomy): Eukaryota > Metazoa > Chordata > Actinopteri > Osteoglossiformes > Mormyridae > Hyperopisus > Hyperopisus bebe. The sequence continues at coordinate 4,523,297 of JAODJW010000117.1, forward strand.
CTCGCTGGCAGCTGCCAGCCGTTAGCGGCTAATGCTACATAATCTGAGGGCTCCCCTTCAGGGATGGGGCTGGGGCCGTGAGCAATGAGCCCAGCTTGTGAAGGTCAGTCCTTGGGAGCTCCAGGCTGCGCCCCCCCCCACATGCTAGCATGCACGCTAGCAGTAGGCTGGATTAGGGAGCTCAGGTCCCACCCCCTCATCATGCCAGCTACCGTACCCGTAGGAGACGTATGGTGAGGAGGTGCCGGAAGTGTGCCGGCCCCCACAGCCATCTGTCTGCTGGAGGTCGCGCCCGCGAGCAGATGCTGCCGCCCGCTGCCCATCACGGCGCGGATGTGGGTGGACATATGGCCGCCAGGAGGGGGCCTGGGCCAGCGTGAGCCTGGTGGAGTGGAGCTGACTCAAAATAAGGCCAAGTCGACCCCCAGCCTCTGCGGATGGCCACAAATTCTTCCTGACACCCTCTGTACGGCATGGAGGGAGACTCCTTCAAGGTCCTACTCTGCATTTAGCTGAAGAGTCGTCGTATATCATACAAGTCACCATGGCTGGATATCTGTGAGGTGTATGATGTCATATGATTGGCATCAGATGTGTGATTGATTGTGTGGCCGGTAGATAACCTACTTATATAGAAACGTCCAGTGTGGCGTCCTGCAGGTCACTGCACTGGTGAAGCCTGGAGAACATGGATGGAAAGTTGGTCCAGATGTGGATGAAACCAGACCTACTAGGTGCATGTGGTTGAGTTATGGTGTCTTGGTCACCACCCTCATTGTGCCCCCTGCTGGTCAACGTATCCATGCACAAAGATGGGAAAAGGCAAGCAGAGACGGACATTACAAGATGACTGCCTGTATATCCGCACTGGACCTCCGGTACCGGATTATGGTAACAGGTAATCAGAAGAAAGAAAAGTTCTGTAGGTACGACATATAGCAGGGGAACGGCAGCCACTGGGGAAAACTGCACTAAGGAACCGAAAGCGAGTGAACGAGGTGAAGGAGTAGAGATGAGCGCGGACCTGATAGGAATGAGCCTCCCCCCCCCACCCTTCACTGCACTGCAGCTTTTCTGGGTCTTGTTAGGCAATTCCATGCCTGCAGCTTTCCCTCTCTCCCAGAAGCCCTGACCTTAATAGCCTCTGATGACACATGTGAGACAGGGGGTGATATAACCCAATCAGCTCCTCCCTCGTTGTCCCTGGACGCGATCCGGGTAAGACTGGGCTCAGTCCTCCCTCTGACACTTACTGAAGTCATCCACTGACTCCCTACTCCCTTTTTCCGAGTGCCAAGATACATGTTCTTGCCTCGTCGTGTGGGAAAAATTGTTATTCCACGTATATGAGTGGCGGGGTGGGGGTGGTTGGAAATTTGGTCTGATTCTGTCAGCTTCCGGGCCTTTCTAGGCAATCACACATACGGGAGGAGAGAGTAAAAGAGATACACCTTAGATAAGGTATGTCAGCTGTGCCTGCGATCTAATACACTCTCTGCCAACCACCGTGTGACGGCTGAATTAATATAACATTCAAAGTGGGCAGCAATAGAGGGGAGGCAGGCGGGGAAAGTAGGGGGGTCTGAATGAAGGTGGCTTTCCTGATGTGCCCCCCCCCCCCCCGGCCGTCTGACATCGCAGGCCCAGCGGGGCAGAAAAGTCCCAGCGTTTTCCCCCTTTGTCATTATGCTCTCCTCCTTGCAGTGGCGCTGCCTGCGTCGCATTACCTCCACCTGTGTGGCTGCCGGCGAATTAATGTCTAATCTTTGCAGATGTCACTCAGCGCGGGGTAGTGAGCTTTGAATGGGGAAACGGCCCTGTAGTGAGGACTCTGGCTTTTAATAATTTTTTTTTTGTCTTATAATCCCACCTCCTACTGTCCGTCCTCCAACCCCCGCCCCCCCCCACCCAGACACTT
>JAODJW010000117.1:4569318-4586152 GCA_026777045.1 Hyperopisus bebe
GATCATGGTGAATCTCATACACCAAAGGACATTCCCATTACCTCAATTGCCTGTTGCCTGAAAAGGGGAGGGGGTCAAAGACACAAGGGGGTGAGACTTCTTTATAATTACCTGGAGAACATCAAGCAGAGAATATCAGGGCACAGGGTGGGGTCTTATCATTATTGTTCCGGCATCTGTGGGCTTGGTATGCTAATTTATGGCTAACACAAAGGCATGTGTCAGGCCAATTAGGGAGCTCTAGTTCAGGAGAATGAATCATGAACGAAACATCAGGCAAATATCTCCCCTGGATGGGGCTTCAATATACATACATGCAGGTGACTGGGTGGCGGTGAGACAGCAGGTTTTGTGGGATTGAAGACTCGTCGCGCCATGTTAGTGATGCACTGGGTGAAGAGCCCACTGTCAGCTCAGCGGGCACAGTGAACTGCCGGTTGTTCTCCTCCTTACTCTGCACTCTCACCTTCCTTTCTTTTTCTACAAAAGCACAGTGCATTCTCATCCTTCCTGAATTACCCCCCCCCCCCCAATTCTGTTTAAATGTCCTCCATCAAGTCCAATCTGGTGTTTTACTTCAGAAGTCTTACTCAGGATTTATCGAGCAAACATTGCCTGTAAACTCAGCTTCCAATATCTCAGCATGTCTGGACGGCTGTGTTATTTTTTTTTTCTTTCGCCCACACGCCAAAGCCTCAGCTTGCCCCCCCACACTTTAATTGCTGCAGAAGATCATGTCTGTAGTCTGCTGCCCCCCCACCCCCGAAAGCCAAGTCAACGAGATCAGGCCTTTCTGCAGAAACGCACTGGAGTGGGGGCACTTTGTCAAAGGAGATAAAGTCAAGCAGAGGGTCCAGTACAGGGCAGTCTGCAGAGGAGCATTTGCCAGATGTCTGGCCACATGTGGGAGGGCAACGGTCCCGTCTGTAAGTTGCTGATCTATAATGAAGGTACTACAAGCTCACATTCCTTCCAGAAATGCCAGCTCCCGTTCTTCCAGTTCATCTGTAGCTCTCTGAGTTCATGTAGTGCATCTCTTTTATTTTTCCCAAGACGGCAGTGTCAATGTAAATATTCTCCTCCTTCAGCAGGTAGAGTGGTAAGGATTTTACAGGATTAATCAGAAGTTGATGTGATCACAGCGCTGGTGGGTGGCATTCTTTACCCCGCTTAACATTGTCACACGCCCCCCTAAATGGAGATCACTGTCTGGAGACTTTCCTCTCGCATCAGGTGTGATCGCTCCACTGCTGCAGCACCTGTTGTTGTTTGCTCTGTGACACACAGCACACTTCAGGTTTTAGGTTCTTCATCACGTCGATGGTCCCTCCTTCTGCTGATCTCATTGGCTACCGGGGTTCATCCCTTCTGTAGTCATCAAATGATGTGCATTAATGGTGATTTTTTTTCTCTCTGGCATCTCAGTATTTGTGAACCTGGTGGTGTTGGTCTTTATACTTGCTCTGTCAGTCTTCGCAAGTTTATCACTGCTGGTTGATGGTATCATCATCAGGGCGACCTCAGTACTGCTGCACAGCCACTCAAGCATGCAGCAAACCTGCTTTTTCTACATGTGACTGATTTTCAGCATGTTATGTGTGATTAATTCATGTAATGCATTTCAGTGTAAATTAACTTATTTCCCCAATTATGCTGTGAACATATTGCTTTTGGTTGTATACTGATTCTAGATGAATATGGTAGACTATATCCCTACCAGTTCTACTGGGGGGTGGAGGTTGGCGTGGGGGTTCATTATGTTGTGGGGGATTTCTCTCGTGAGCATCTCTGTAGAATAATATCGATTTAATTACTGTGGTTATCACTGAAATTGTTGGAAGATGTACTCCTGTAATTATCTGTTGACACATCAGACTTTTGATATGTTTATGTAAAATTATGTGGTAAAATTCTGGTAAAAGCTTTAATTGTCATTGAACTTGGAGCTTGTGTGTGTATGTGTGTGTGTGCGCGCACGCGTGTGCGGGTGGGTATGTTCCTGTTTGTCGTGGTGGGAGTCCACACAATGTAAAATATAACAGCATTATGGATGCCCCTTGCGGCCTGTTGGGGGTCCATTGTTGATGAATGGTAAATGATTTGTTTATATTCTCAAAAAGACAGAAAACATGCCCCTGAGCAGTTATGGATCATTTCTCTGGTTATTGCTTAATCAAATCAATTGAACTTCAATTCCAAGCTGCTGGTTACCCTCTTCTCTGAAAGAACTCAATGACAAATGAAGCAGAATGAACTGAGAACAGCCTTGTTAAGATGACGGATTCTGGGCTTGAATCCTGTGGATAATAGCCTCTCCAGAATTCTTATGGCCTTATTCCCACCTTTTACTCTTTTGACAGCTTAGTCAGCTGCCAAAAAAACATAAAATCAAATAGCCATTTTTTGAATGCTGGGCCTGGAGATCATTAGCTACCTTAAAAAACATAACAACACATAAATACAGAGTGTGTTTGTGGATGACTTTGCTGAGCCATTCTACATGTTATTTTCATATTACTTATTGGGTAGCACTCTCCTCACATCTCCAGTTTGTGGGTTCGTATCCTACCTCTGCTATGTGCGGGTGGACTTTGGTAAGAAGATGGGCGAATGAATAATTATTAGTTCTGCAACATTATTCGTCACATTGCTTACAGTGAAGCCAGACTCTTCTACCGTTGTCAGTTGTCAGATTGAGTCTTGAGGTTTACGGATGGTTGTGGGTTCTAGGACCCTGATTTCTGTGTTCTGTGTTTCTCCAAAGGCCCTTTCCATCAGAGGACACCACGCTGAACGAGGACGATGTGTACCGGAGCCTGGAGGAGCTGGCGGAGTGAGTGCTCGATCTGTCACCCAGGGCCCCCGCAGGCCGGCTCATGCACAGACACGCAAACGCGCGCTCCGTTTCTACGGAGACAGGCGGTCGGCGGAGAGGGGGGCCACGCCGTGCTCCGGCGCATCTGATTCATGCAAAATAATTAGGCGTTCCGTGCACATAGGTGTCATTTATCACCGAGAGTGAAAGAGCCGTCCAGATGGATGGGAAAGCATGTGCCGCCACCTCATGAATAAATTATGTTTGTGTGGCGTCTGTGGCCCGGAAACAAGCCGAATCACTGGTGTTTGGGATGCTGATGTGAGAGCAGAACTAAGAATCAGCCAGATCTGCAAACTTCTGTAAGTTAATCTGCTGCTACACTGCTCTGACAGATGATGAATGCTCTCTGTACCAGCTCCCACCCCCTTAATGTCCAATAAAAAAGTCTGCAGTTACACACAAGAAAAAGATATTTTTAATTTTTTTTTTTTAGTTTCACACTTTTTAGATAAAATTTCTTGCATCCATTAATTGAAGTTCTTTGTCTAAGATGATCAAATTAAAAAGTAGGAATGGTACATGCTTTATGTATGAGCACATAATGAACACAGATTCGTATCCCTTATTAATGACATTAGGCTGAAAAGTAGAGTCACAATGTTTCCGTCCATATGCTCTGAGGGAAAAAAGCCATGTTTTTGGTCAGTTTGTCTCTTTACATATTTGTGTTCCCTGATGGTGGTAAAGCCACAGAATACCTGTTGTCTTTTTGGTTAGTATTTTGTTATTTTTGGGTGAAGGAGTTTCCTTGCCATTTTAGCCCCAGTTTTGTCCATAATGTACAGGAAGCTGCGCTAAGGAATCAGATGGGGAATTTTATAGATTTAACATGGAAAAAAAGGAAAAATATAATACTATATAGAGCTTCTATTAACAAATCTTTTTCAGCAGATAATATAATAATACATAACCATTACAAAGTACTTAAATTTTTCCAATTTTAAGTATGACATGGCATTCTCTACTCCCTTATGGTGTGTAGGAGCTTATTTGACTTCCACTGCACTAATATGAGCCGTATTGCTAACAGCAAACAGAAGACCGCTGTCTCACATTTGGCTGATGATAGAGATCCTAGCTGGCACTACCCTGAAGAAGGCTGTTACAGGGTCTGGATGAACTCTTAACCAAAATATCCCGCTATATCAGTTTGGTGTCCCTCTGAATTTCATAATGGCAAGTTCTAGAATGTTAGTGGATGCGACCTATTGAAAAATTTGTTCAGAAATATTGATTATGCTTCTGTTTTAATTGTGTTTCACTGTCCGCAGCCTGACACAAAATCTATAGGAACTGCTGTATGACCTCCAGCTGTTCATAAACCTAACTTTTTATTTGCTGAACTATATAAAATGGAAATTTGTTGTTTTTTGTGTCACACAGGCTGGACATTCTGCATTTAGACACACAGAAATATGTGTTGCTGATTATCATGTCAAGGGCTAAATTTATAATAAAAATCCTTTCAAATGCACTTTAGATAGATGACAGCTTTGTTCCATGTGTATCGAGGTCTTACCTATGGGTCTCTATGGAGTGTTAGTGTTGGGTGGCTTCTGGGCCACCTTAAAACGCTGCCAAAATGTTTAGTACACCGAAGCTAAATCGCCGTCCTGCTTGTAGCTGTCTGTTCTCATGGGCAGATCTACCTTCCGTTTAAATGTAACTAAATGTGGATCCGCTCTGTATGGACAAATACTGTAAATATATCAGGCCAAAATTCTGCAAATGTGAAAATGTTATGCAGGTATTTAACACCACCTGGACGGCAGACACATAAAAAGGTGATTTGGAAACTCTTTCCCCATGAAGGTGCTCCCCACAGATGCATTATGGGAAATGTTCCATCGCTGCCATTTACTCCCTCCATCCAGCAGTTGGCGGAGCTTGAATGGAGCACCTGGGCAGGGCTGCCAGAGGCCGATCTAAAGCCACCCGGCCGGGTGCTGCAGAGCGGGAAGTAGAGCTTTTCTAAGTTCTCTAAGCACTTTCGCTCCCCAGTTTCCTTCTTCCAGCTGTGCTCAGACCCCTGAGGTCAGAGATAACTGGGCAGGTATTTTATTTACAGCCCCATGCGCTTGGTGGCGGATGGCGAGCCACTTCATGCTAGCTTGGCTGGCAGCTCCTGCGGTTGGATCGCATCCCGCTCCGGGTGCACCAGCAACGAGAGGCTTTGTGGTTTGCTAATAACCCAGCTCTATGGCTTTCCAGCAATAGAAAACGATGGTGTTTTTGGCTTCCGTTTCTGTAGTTCTGTTGTGATGGCACTTACACGTGTGGCGTGTGATAATGCGCTAATCTGAAATGTAGCAGCCGGTTCTAGCTATGGGCAGCATCAGCTACTTGGCCTCCTGGTGATGAGATGTTCGTGCACTGCTTTCCCCTCGCAGACGGTAATTCTGAGAATGCGAGTCGTGGCCGGTGGTGTTTCTTCAGGAGGCTGGAAAACGAGGATCTGGACTCGCCACATGCAGGCTGTGAGGGTGACACTATGGACGTGTTAGTCATTCCCGTTTCTGTTACTGCGCCTTCTTATTAGCGCTGGCTAACAGGTCCATTCTTGTTGTGTTAAATGGAGCTGCAGCAGTGAGCATTTTTTTTTGTGATTATGGGATGTTGGCAGTTGGTTTAGTCTATGGCGCTATGAATAACTGTCTCGAGCACCTGCAGCCCCCCCCCCTTGTCCTACAGGCAGCCAATTCCCACCACGCTTTGGTGTGTCCATGCCTGTAGTGTAATGCAGCGCAGCAAAGCAAAGCCTTTTTCAGCTAGCTGATTTTAGTTGTACCAACAACTGGACATATGACCCCACGGTGAGATGTGATTGGCTCTAAGCTAAAGTCCCATGTAGTGCCTCTTCTCTGTGATGTTATTGCCCTATGAGGCATGACCTTGCCCCATTTTGCCCCTTTATGCCCTTTCATTTTCAAGACCTTAACTGTCCTCAGTCTCTGCATGTTTTTCACACCCTGAGCCACGTGAACCCCCAGGACCGTTTAATTGATCGATGCCTCTGAGTTTGTTTCCATCGCCATGGTTGCAGCAGATCCGGAAGCTGTAAGCTGATTCCCCCCCCCCCCCCCCAGGTAGCTGATTTAGGGAGTTGCCGATTTAGGGAGGCCATGCAGCAAACAGTAACGCACAAAAACGGCATTTGAGAAGTTTGTGCACATTTTCTTAGAGTGAACCCTGGCTGCTTTTGAGGGCTGTGGGCTCCCTGGTGTGGGGGCGTGGCTCCCCGGTGTGGGGGGCGTGGTTTTGGAACTCGCTCACCCCAGCAGCTAGCTCCCAGGTGTTCGCCTCTGGCTTGGGACGGCAGCTGACCGTCTCTCGTGCTGTACGGTCCCCAGACGCTGCATTTGTAAGCCCTCTGTTTGGATCTCCCAGGAACACTCGCTTCCAATGGCTTGATCATGAGCATCTGTGGGCCAGACTTTCACCAGAAAACAGTACAAATTAAAAGCAAATAAACAAACAAGCAAATAAATAAAATTCGTTTTAGGGCTGCCAATGATCATTTCAAGCCAACTGGCCGAGGCTGCATGCATTATGGACTGAATATCACCAGGGTGCCTTGGAGATGGTATTTATTTTGTGGACCGGACCATGAAAAGCTCAATTAAAACTCCTAACAGTCCTTAGGTGGTGTAACGGCGCCTGGTCACTCTTGGAGCTGTTTTCTAGTTCATTTTGCAGTCTGTCACTGTCCTCCCCAGTCCATTAAGACAGATGACAGTTTTGTGTCTGAAAATAAAGCCACACACAGTCACTTGGATGCTCTGGGTGAGTGAAACTAGTTATGTTTCGCAGAGTCCCAGGAGGGAACTTTCCGGGGACTGTGTAACGCAAGCTGTCATAACGAAATGCAGTTTTCTCTGGTCTGAATGTCTGTCGAGGCTGGGTGGCCGTCTAAATGACAGCCGGCTGCTCCCTCTACTCTTCCCCTGCCGTTTGAATGAAATGTGTTTTTCTGTGGAAATGGAGAGAAGGGAAGGTTTCTTGGGACAGTGAAAACGGGTCTCTTTATGAAAGCATCACTCTTGAGCAGTGATTCTCGACCCAATCTTTGGGTGCATTTTTGCTCCCTCCCAGCTCCCAATTCCTGAACAAATCAAGAATGCACTAAACAATCAAGAACGCATAAAACCTGGTACAGGTGTTTTGGGAACTGGGAGGTAGCAAAACGTGGACCATCTGGGGGTCCGCAAGGACTGGGTTGAGAAACACTGATCGGTTGAACAGGTCTGGTGTCAGATCCACGTTCAGCTAAAGCACATTGTTAATGTAAAGTAATTAAGTATTGAACATTGGACAAATTAGAATGTTCTATTGCCAGGCTATTTCAATGGGTTTGTTGCAAACAAGCCAACTTATAACCTGGCCCTCTCTCCAGCACCCTGAATCGAGTCTGAGATGGAAGGAAAAAAGAATGATTTTGGGGAGAAGAAAAGACTACTTTATCAAAAAGCTTTGCTGAGGGTAATTTGTCCCTTGGGTATAAAAGGTAATATGCATCAAAGGCTTAACAAAAGAGAGAGTAAGGGAAAAAACAACTGTGAATTTTAATGAAGAAAAAAAGATTTATTTCTCGTGCGTCTTTTTCCTGCCTGGTTTTGGCGGTTCGCCGTTTTTTTCTCCTTCGTTCCTTTTCTTCGTTAGTGCTGAATGGATTTTGTCACACATTATGTACTTATTGTTCTTTGATATCGGCAGTTGCGTTTCGCAATTGGAATAATCCAGGAAACTGGTTAATTTTGCATTAGTGTAAAGCATTGGGTTTCAGTGTTGCGGTATTTGCATGCAAAGAACCAGACTTAGTCTACCCATCCATCCAACTGCTTAACGCTTTACAGGGTTGTTGAGGGGGTGGGTCTGTAGCCTATCCGAGGCAATATAGGGCATGACACGGGGGTATAACCTGGACATCGAAGAGTACATATGCCCAGTCCCACATGTTACAAATTATTTTAAAGATGCCAGTTAGCCAATCGGAATGTCTTTGGACTGCAGAGGAAAACACATTGGTACAGAGGGAACATACAGTGGTCACACTTGGTAGAGGAAGGATTCGAACCCCCAACCCTTCAGATGTGAACCGGGATGTACCTAGAATCTGGGCCTCCTGACAGAATGTTAACTTGCCCCCCCCCGGCCAATGTATCCTTGTCCCTCCGATGGCCCTGGATGTGAGGTAGCAGTGCTGATGGCTTAGCCACTGTCCCACGCAATTATTGCATTTTTTGTTTTTATATTTCACACATATTTTGGCTGTTTAATTCCCTTTGATTGTCTTTAATAATTTTCCAGTGAGCACGACGTCGGGGAGGATGACATCTACGACTGCGTGCCGTGTGATGACGATGGGGACGATATCTACGAGGACATCATCAAGGTGGAAGTGCGACAGCCCATGGTGAGGAATCTCGCCTGTGTTGCGGCTTGGGGGTTTGCGGCTTGCGACGTCTTTAACTGCAGTCTGACCCCCCCTTCCCCCCCCAAACATATAGTACACCTCTGATATTTAGCATGACCTTTCCTTGGAAATGCAGCCCTGTTCTGTATTCGCTTCCCCAAAGGCACCTTGATGAAAAGATACACATATTAGACCCTAAACGGCCGACGCTAAAACGTGCATCCTAAGGGTGCTATTAAAGCCACACTGGGGGGGTTTTTTCACTCCTTACACCCGTCTTACCTCTCTCTCTGTTCTTTTATGCTGCAGATAAGGTATATGCAGGTAAGCCGCCACATCGTGTTGTGTTCGTCGCAAGCGCAGTGGGCGTGGCCAGTGTTCTGTCCCATGATTCAGCAGAACTGCAGCACAGTCCCTCTCCCTTAAGAAAAAACACTTTTCATGGCAGCGGTAAAGTAACAAGAGCGGAAGGAAATGTAGCATGTACCAGGAGGAGCAGCGAAGCAGTGAAGCATAACTTTTCGATGTTCACTGTGCCTTTCCTCGGAGATCACCAAAGTCGACAAAGTTGCTCAGAGCAAAACAGCAAACCGTGTGGAGAAATGGCTGCTGATCACTGTGTGTGTGTGTGTGTGTGTGTGTGTGTGTTCCAGGGATACCTCACCTTGTAGGGACCAAATATCCCCACAACGTGATGAATACCCATTTTTTTTACCTTATGGGAAAACTCTATTTCATAAGAATCCATGACTGCAATGAAAACACTAAAAATGCAAAAGCTTAAGGATTCAGTTAGGTCGTAGTTAGTGTTCATATTTTTGTCTTACAAATGAATGAGCGGTCCCCAAAAAGATATGATTACACAACTGTGTGTGTGCGTGCGTGTCAGATATACATTACATTGTGGGGACCAAAATGTGATAAAAACTCAATTTAGCATATCAAAAACAAAAATTTCCAAAAGTCTTGTATTTTATTTGGTTACTTATGTTTAAGGTTCGGGCTGGGTAGGGGTTAAGGATGCCATTGTTGGGATTAGGGCTTTGCCCATAGAAATGAATGGACTGGGTATGTATGTGTGTGTGTGTGTGTGTGTGTGTGAGAGAGAGAGAGTGCTTAATTAGCCTCCTATTTTTTGCTGGATACATTCTTCAATCCTCTCTTTCTCTTCATTTACACATAAATATCCTTGGTGACATTTTACTTAGCTGACAATCCAACACTAAAACATAAGATGAAAACTGATAACAAAGACAAAGATTTAGCGCTTTTCATTTCTGTAAAAAGCAAGAAAAACTGCATTTGTCTTGTGGGCTCTTTCAACATTTTTTTCCCAAAGACGGCTAATCACGTTCTTGCACATAGACGCACACACAGGGCTCTGCTCTCAATGTGTTGCTAGGACACGGTAACTGTTCTGGGGTGGTGACTGGATGATCATACACTTCAGGAACTCCCACGCTCATGCAGCAGAGTGTCACTTTTTCCCCCGAAGTTTGTCTGGCGTAACGCTTTGAAATTAGCGACAGATTGTGGTTATCATTTAATAGCTTTATTCAATTATAAACAAACTTGTTTTTTTGCTATTTTTTTTTTAAACACTGCTTTCAAACTTTTCCAGATGGGCCCAGTGCCTTAAGAAACTGATTTTAAAGACTTTCCAGTGCTCTTTGATCTTTGTAATGGCAGTTTGTTCTCATTTATCTTTATTTATTCAAATGAAGTCTCAATGTTCTGAAACAATCACTTGATTTTTCAGGAGTCGCTGATACTTGTGAAATACGTGCTGTTTTTTTTTTTTGTTTTAGGATATACTGTGATGTTTGTTTTTATTGGCATTGATAACAATGAGTTGGTCTTGGCATAACATAGGCCGATGTTTTTAATTTATTTTTGCCTCATTCTTTCCCTGTGTTATACGTCCTCTTAATGAATTGTTAAATGACATTATTTGATCTCTGAAATTTTCTTAAATTCTTAGTATAAGCATGCCCTAAATGCTGTTGCCTTTCAGAGATAGATGCCCTTGAGTACAGATGATTGTATAACTTAAAACATGAGACACACTGTCTTTACTACAGTTTGCCACTTATGTGCCAGTGCTTAAGGTTTTTGTAGCGTTGTCTATTGTCCAGTGCTCTTCTGAAAGCCATTATGACCTCATTTGTTGACCTCCCATAAACGATTCAGCAAAGTGACCCCTGACGTTCTGTCAGATTTAGGAATTGAGCTCTCCAAAGATGGTTAATTTTTTTCGTTTGTTTTTGTCATTTTTTTAATGCAACGGAACAGAAGATGGGCATGTCAGAAGAGGACAAACGAAACTGCTGTTTGGTGGAAATTCGTGAAACGGAAGCAAAGTATTACAAGACACTGGAAGATATTGAAAAGGTAACGAATCTACCACCTGCCTTGACGAGAGCTCAGTGAGAGCATGAGGGTTTGGGAAGCAGCTCTGCTTGGTTCAGGGTGGGCAAGTCCCGGAGATATTTATGTCGCGTGATTTTGGAAGATGATCACGGACTTTTTTGATCCACTGAAAAAGTAGCACCATTGTGAGGCACTCGGCATTCATTCAGCATCCAGGCCCAGAAAGTGGTTTGTTTGGACCGGGATGGCCTAAATATGACAGAGAATTCGGCACATTTAAATACCCATTGCAGTTAGTCTTGGAGGTTAAGAGGTTTGAGGCTTGGAAATGAGGTGAAGAGGACTCAAATGCAGAGAATTCAGAGGATTTATTATTGATATTTAACATTGAATTTATAGTAACTGTAAATTATGGCAAGAGATTTTGCTTTAGGAAACCCTTAAACTTGCAGGGTGATCTATAATTATAAGTCAGAGTAGGATTACGGTTGCCATAACAACATGCCGTAACCTCTTGGAATAAAGGCGTCAAAAGCAGGCTTGTCAGACTTGAGTCCTGACAGGCCACATGTCATGTTGGTTTTTTTTGCACAGAATCGGCCCTTAATTGCTTTAGCAGAGTAATTATTTTGACAGGAAGTCACCACACCTGGTGCTTCAGGTGCAAGCCTGGCACTAATTAAAAAAGTATTTGCGTTCGGCCGGGCTGGAGTTTGACGTTTTTGAGCGTGTCCACCTCTTCAACCTCACACTGCGTCTGCATGCTTTCCTCTCTGGGGGAGCCTCACTTGTCATTTTAGTGTTCCCTCATTATCATTGCAGAATTATATGATACCACTGAAGCAAGTCTTAAGTCCACAAGATATGGAAGCCATTTTTGTTAACCTGGAGGTAAGTAGCATCGTCAGTCTTTGTTCGTTGACATTGATGCTGGGTTTTTTGTCTATTTCTTGTACAGTTACGGATGGTGATGTTTATTGGATGAGTTCTGTCCCCTAGGATGTGATCAAGGTACATTTCTCCTTACTGAGGACCATCGAAACGAACATCCTGGCAGGAGGAAATGGCTTGGGTCAGATCTTCTTGGACTTCAAGGAGAGGTGAGTGTTTGAGCGGACGGTCCATCTTCGGTGATGAAATCCGATAAGCAGGATCTATATACCGCCCCCCCCCCCATCAGTAATGCAATGAGGACAGCAGAAGGCAAAGACCGCAGTAGCATTCTCATCATGCATGCTGTTCCGTGGCGCTGTGCCCCATCACACACCATATAAATCTAACATTAATGTCTGAGGCTTTGCGGATAATATCAGGGCAGCCGGTGTGAAATTGCAGAGTCATGCTGGCTCCCCGCACGGTGTCTGTCAAGGAGGGTGTGCTGTGCCAGGGCCTGGCAGCTCAGGAAGAGAAAGCATTGTGTCTGTCTATATGCTCAGGCAGGAAGCTGTAGGGATCATGGGACGGCTTGGGCACACCTGCAGGGCAGATCCTCGTGCCCTGAGCGGGGCTGTCTGACTCCCTCGTCGGGCTCTTCAAACAGCAACTCCTCCCCAGAGCTTCTGTGCAGCATGCAGCTGTGAGCGAAGTGGAGGGAGTGTGCAATTCAAGTGTCTGTCAACCGCATGGCACTTGTGCCAAGACCCCAGGCCCTGTGCTCACGCAGAGACACAGTCCTCGGGGGGGTATGCGAACAGTAGCGCGTGTATGCAAGAGGCTCACCGCTATCCCGGGTCAGAATCACCTCCCCGGGCAACTGCACTGACACCTTACACAGCGGCACGTGGAATGTTCCGGGCCCTGGGGCCTCCTGGCGGGAAGACGGCGAACATGGCAGCTTTGATCTGAAGAGGAGCTTTGTACCTTTATGTGTGTGTGTCTGGCTCAGTGGGTTCGGACAGTGTGACTATAATCAGAAGATCACAGGTTCAAATCCTAGAGTCTCCATAGTGATTTTACCATTGGGTCCTGGTACAAGGTTCTTAACCCCCAGTTACTCGCAGCATTGTCTGACCCAGCCTTTAGTTGTGCATCACATTGAATAAAAGTGTGTACTAAATAAATGCATAGTAATTATGTGACTGATGAGCCAACAGTTACACCGCAAAGCTCTTTATAATTACAACGTTTCCCTTTTCATTGAAATGGACGGTGGCCATGGCAGAACAAACAGTCTGGCTCATGAGTGTGAGGCACCTTGGCTGTGTAGACTAGGCGGAAACACAGCACCTGTCATCTCCAATTATGTCAGAAGAAGCAAGAACACCCTGAAAGATTAAAAGCTTAGTGATCAAGGAGAGATGAGCCCAGCTGTCCTGTCCATCGCGTCTAATCGCACGCTTTTTCACAGACTTAGCACTTCTTACAAGAAAATGTCTTATTTTATTGCGGTTCTGTCTATTGTTCCACTGATACCTTTTTTTCCCAATTATAATACATGCTATTAACACAAAATTCCAGTAATATTACAGTCCAGTTAAAAATCGATTTACCTTTTTCCCCAAAGTGTATACATTTTTTGATCATTTATGAGTTACGTTTCTGCCGTTTATAAAGCTGTTTATTATGTTATATGTTTTATATGCATTACATAGAAAATGAAAAAATTCTAAAGTTTTCTCATAATATTCTGTTTTATTGGAGGGGTGGAGGGGCCAGCTTCAGTTTGTGCTGGCTGCCCTGCTTTCTGTTACTGCTCCTCCTGAGGACCATCAGATCTCCCTGAGGTCTTCATGGAGTCTTCTGGAAATCTGCTCTGCTTAATTCTCTCACGGGTGGCTCACACTGGCTCGGTAACGCTGGGAGCCGAACATTAGGCCCATGTGTTTTGTTCTTTTCTCCCCTCACACTCACTTCATTCTGCTGTCTCTCCTCCTCTTTAATGGTGGGTGGGCCAGTTGTGCAACACACTCCAATACCAGCTGCACACGTTGTGGCAGGTTCGTCCATGGCCACATCTAAAGGTAATTCCTTGTGTACATAAATAATAACCAGAGTTGGGTAATTCGGGTCTGGAGAGTAAAAGTCCGGACCGCGATTTTGTTTCAACCAACCGGTTGAGCATAAAGAGCCACAGTCACAGAGTACTCAACTGGTTGGTTGAAACAAAATCCCGGTCTGGACTTATATTCTCTCTGGACATGAATTACCCAACTCTGCCAAAAAAGTACCCCTACCCACCTCTTGGCACTGTGTGTGAGAGTGCAGACAGAAAGCCTTCCTTGTCTGTCTGTGTCATCCAGGGACTCATGGCGCAACCCCATAGTGCTGAGAAGTTTCTTGTTCTGAGAACCAGCCATCCTTGATCCACACTGACCCCTAAACCCACACATCCTGCAGCCTTCCTCTACAGCAGTATTTCTCAACCCTGTCCTTGGGGATCCCCACAGTTTTGCTCCCTCCTAGCTCCCAATGCATCTGAACTAGGCAACCAAGAATGAACCATATACCTGGTACAGGTGTGTTGGGAGCTGGGAAGGTGCAAAAATGTTGACTGTCTAGGTGTCCCTAAGAACTGGGCTGAGAAATCACTAGGTCGTTCACTTGTTTGCCAGTGATCCAGATCATATCTGGGTCACATCAGGCAAGGCCCAAAATTCAATGGGCTTTAGAAGCGAGAGTGTTGGAGTATCCTTGTCAGTGTTTCAGCCCTTTCCAACCCTTTTGAATTAACTGCGCTAACGAGTCACATTCTACAGCGTATGAATCATCAAGGCTCTAAGTGTCGTTTCAGTCACATGGCTTTGATTTAAACCAGTCGGAGATGATTTTGGGTGCATAGTGAAGGTGGAGAGCCTTCTTCCTCTGGGAGTGTGAGACAGGAGGATCCATTTAACAAAAGGGTTATGCGGGATTAGATGGATGATCTGCGGAATCCATTTGAAACTAGTCAATCGTTTATATGAAGTGCTTCGGAACATGAAGCTGGTCTCCAACAAGTTCAGGGTGTCTGTAAATTCGGTCCCAGCCCGGACCATCTGTGTTGGACCTACAAAGTCCTGACATCCTTCACAGACTGTTGCAGACTGGGGAGTGGTTCTTCCATAATTACAGCATGTAAAATGTATAATTATCTGTGCCTGTACAAGTGGCACTATTGTGGCAGCTGGATTTCTTTCATAACATGGAATATTAAGGATATTAAATGTGAGAGGTGTGGGGGGGGGGGGGGTGTGGCCCTTTGTAACGGGAATGGAAATGTCCTTTGATGTCGAAGAGTCAATTTCTTTGCAAAACCAAAGCACAGTTCATTGGTTGTGCTGCATTTAATATAGTTTCCGTTTCGAAACCATGGAAACCATCTGGTGATGATCACAATGAGTTTAATATCATTTTTTAGTTGGACTTCCCCTTTCATTATCCCTATTTAAGATCTGCTGTCTCACATTTGTTTTTGGTTTTTTTTTTTTACTTTTTATTATATGGGCTAAGCTTTTCTAATCATCGTTCTGTTGGCTATTTTTATGTCGGCTCCGCTGTCCTCTTCCAGTCGTCGTCTGACTCGTGTGATTATCTAATCCTCTTTAATTTAATTTGACCATTGTCTTGCTCTCCTCTGCGCGTCGATGGAGGAACGAGGAGACAAAAGCAAGGTTTTAGCAGGGATCAGATTTGCAGCCGTCTGGGGAGAGTCCCAGGCCTCGTGTGCACTCCTGAAGTTTAATTACATTTGTTATCGTCACCAAAAGGTCCCCCTGACCTTTACACTAACAGGTTTTAGGGAGAAGAAAAAAAAATTAATAAAAAGCTTTCGGGGAAGAAACGCGAGCCGGGGTAGTGAAAGAAATGTCAGCACTCGATCGCACATGGTGGAGCGTTTAAAAAAAAAAAAAAAACTGATGTAAAATGATGTGAGATCTTTGGATCCCATGTGGACGAGTAGGATTGTCCATTTGCATCTGGCCACCCAAAGCCCCTTGAGTCAGTATAAAACCACTAGCCATGCTGTGAACTGTTTGATCTCTATTTCCACGGTGCTAGGTGTTTGGGGTGAAAGGCACTTGATGGTGTGTCAAGCCCAGATTACCACTTCAGGGCTTTTCATCTCGGGTTTTGTCGGAGGATTTTCCTGTCATTGAGTGCATGTGCTGGGGGCAGGTGGGTGTTTTGCCAGCGTTTAAGATTATGAGTTTTTTTTTTTTTTGCGGCTTTAGGAATGACTCTGTTATTCACAGTGAAAGAGAACTGAATTTAAAAAAATTATCTTATTTACATCCTGGTGCCAGTACCCCGGATGCTAAGGGGGCGCTCTCTCACTTAGCGAATCTGGCGCCTGTTTTTCACACCTCTTCCCGCCACTTCCCGGGAAGTGAGTCACACATGCGACTCGAGGAACCATAGGGAAAAAATTGAACCCCTCTCACCCCGATGTGCACAGATCTGTTTGTCAGAGTGTGGCATGTCTTTATAGCGGCGCCCCCCCGCAGGCGACGAGACACGGCAGTGGATTGCGCTACGCCCCGTCGCCTAGTGACGCGACACACCAGCTTGCGCAGTGGAGGGATCTCTCATCATAGACGCGGAACCTTTAAAGCGTGCCCTCGACGGTCATGGTTTTCAGATTGCTGTTTATGTGTTTAGCAGGATTTCATTCTTCGAGGTCGTCTCTCTGAAGCACAGCTGTGTCACAGAGTGGATTAAACGCTCGCCTCAGCGATCCCGCAGTCGCTGGGATGCCGGTTGATGGAGGCGGAACTATCCCGCATCTGTTTGTGTCGTTCATCATTCTGAGTGGTGCAGCTAGTGCTGAAGTGGACCCGTGGATTTTTGAAATCAACTACGTGATTTAATCTACAGATCAGGTTTTTATTTCTCTCCTCTTGCTACAATGTGCTGGAGCTAGAGCTAAGAATCTTCATTGTTCAGTGTGACTTTCACCATTGATAGATCTTGCGTCAACTCTTGCTCCACTTGTCCGAAGTTGCTTTCATTTAGAACTGTTGTTCTGTGAGTAAGGATTAAAACAATGATTCTGAACCCACGGGTCGCGACCCAATTTTGGGTCTCAGCACGTTCTGAAAGGATCATGAGTTATAAATGTAAGCATTTTAAAACCGGCAAGCTCCTATGCCAGCGGTGGCCAATCTTATCCACAAAGCGCTGGTGTGTATGCAGGTTTTTGGGATAACCTTTAGGTCAGCTGTTCAAACCCAGATGTGAGGACTCTTCAGCCAATC
>JAODJW010000117.1:4587158-4597721 GCA_026777045.1 Hyperopisus bebe
AAGCAATTTTCCCCGGGGGGTGGGGGGGGGACATCAGCGGTTTAATGCTTCCGCACTCGTTAAAAACAACAACCTAGCCGGCGTGTGTCCCCCCCTGTCTGCTCTCAGGCTCCCACTGCCAGTGCTGGGATATAGTGCATCCTACAGTTTCTGACCCCTCAGCATCCTCCTTTCTACTCTTGACTTGTTTATGTAACTAAGGGAATGTGCCCTCGGAGCTTTCCCAGCACACACTGCTTTTCATCTCCAGATAGTTTACAACTACGTACCACACTTAATGAAAGCCCCTTTCCATTGTGGGAATTAGGGGCAATTCTAGGATTTTTTAAGGGGGTGGGGCATAAAGGGGCTATAATTAATACAGAGTGATATGCGTTGGGGCACTAGGGTCAGTCGGCTTTCTGCTGATTGCAGTGCTCCTGTGGCCCCGCCCCCTGTATACGACCCTGGCAGGAACAGGGACCAAACTGATTATTGTATCAGGCAGACTCTTTATTGCGCCCTTAGGGCAGCAGCAGGACAGATCCCCCAGCTGTCAAAGGTTACGTGCTACTGGCCCCTCGAGTACCAGGCAGCCATTTTCATTAGCATTAGCGTTAGCTGCCAGCTCGACTGATTGACTTGAGTTCCAATCTGAAAACAGGAAAAGTGGGAGAGCATTGAAGGTTATTTTTTTTAATACATTTATTTATTTAGCAGTTGCTTTTGTCTAAATGCGACATACAAGTAAACATCAGAGAGTGCGGTCAGCCAAGGTAAATAGAGTAATTGGGGTTAAAGACCTTGCTCAAAGGCCCAACGGTAAAATCACTCTTTCAGAGCAGAATTTGAACAGCCAACCTTCTAATCAGAGGCCGTTGAGTAAAAAACAAGGTAAACTGTTTTATTATTCGCGTTTATGTGAATAAGAGGTGGCTCTAGAAGCCAATTGTTGTTTTGCAAATAAAGCATGTTTTTGTGCGTTCTGGCAGTTAAATCCTGTTTTAGCTCAACTTGTTGTTTCTTTTTCTTTTTTGTGGTCTCATGCATCTTCATCCCCCTGAACCAGCTGTGAAAATGTGAATTCCACTCAATGTTCACATGAGCTCTTCATGCAAACCCCCGGGTCACCTCTGTCAGGAATGTTCTTAGCAGAAGAGAGGAGGTGCGAAACGGCATGAGGCAAATTTGGTTCTGAGTAGGTGCAATCTGAAGCAAATGCCTTCCTGGGGTACATTTCAAGTCAAAATGTGTACATCACGCTGGAGAGTTAAAGCTGTATCGCTCATTCATCCCGTTAACGTAACTGTAACATTGTACTTCTTATATGTTGAATTATACCCATTTTTAAATTAATGTCCTACTGTGTGCTCTGTGCCAATGTATTCCTTTTCCCGCTGTGCATGCTAACGGCTCGTACTTAAAAGCTGGCCCAGCTGCGATCCTGCCATTTTCCTTGATATAAGGACCTTCATGTCCAATTACGTCTTACGCGTGTGTTAATATCGCTGATCCCTGACATCATCTGTAACCCCAAAGCCGTTAGCCAGTGGCCTGCGAGGCTGAGTGAAGTTACACATAATTAAAACGACCTCTCGTTAATCTTCATCAGCTCCCTCTTCATAAGAGCATAATGCAGTCTTTTAAAAACGAGCCAGAGGGAAGTGCAAGCATTGCAGCCATATTGGCCTGTTAACGTGACGGACGGCGTTCGTTCAGGCAGAATGGTGAAGGTTGCGGCACCTGCACCTTCACGCCTGTCACCGCCGGCTCGTGCCTGCGTACCCCCCCTCCCCAGATCACCTGCGTCTGCCCTGCAGTTTTCGAGGCGTGTTCTGGGTTCCCCGGTCACTGTCCCATCCATGTCACGATATATGCGCCGGTTTTGCCTCTGAAGATCCTATGGAATTCCGGAAGTGTCCTCACCATCACGCATAGGACATGTTTTTGCAACAGCTTATTTCCAGCAGCAATCAGGCTGAAGCAGGCTAAGGACTTTCAGCATTTAGAGAAGTATCCTTCACTCCCACCTAAATGTCAGCCTGAAACAGGAACAGTCTTCCTGTTGTCTTTTGTTCTCTGTTGTTGCCAGTTTTTACATCTTGATAAATAGGGTGATGCAAGAATTCTAATATACTTGTTCTTCTGTTCCTGTGCATATGTGCGTATGGTAAATAAAGTTTCAATTCAATTCACCTCACCAATCACCATGCCTCCCCGGGGCAGAGGAAAAGCATAACGATAAAAGAAACATTAAAACTGCAATTTGGCACACGCTTGTCACGATTTTTCACACATTAGTTCATATACAAGTTTGCCCTTCTTATTTATTCATGAAGTAGTTCGGCTAGCAGACGCGGAACTTTCCTTGGGAGTGGGAGACGCAGTAAACATCCTCACTCTCAATAACGAGGATTACACATGGATTCAGAGCCGACAGGGGCCGTTCCATCCTCTTTAATAAAATATTTATGCACTTGATGAGTTGGGTCTGTTGTCATAGCTCCTTGGGGTTTTAGTTTCAGTTTTCTAAATGAAACCGTTCGCCAAGTGGTTGCCTGAATCTCAGTAGGGCTGTCTGGTTTAGTGACCATTGCCCCCCCCAAAAGACACGTGTCCCCCTGACTCCATTTTGCAGGTCAGGGTGTGTCTGTCTACATTCCGCTGTCACCAATGTATACCCAGGGACATGACCGTCAATAAATATTTGCCCCCTCCAACCAGGCTCCTAATCTACGGCCAGTACTGCAGCCACATGGAGAACGCACAGAAGACTCTCGATGAGCTCATCGCCACGCGGGAGGATGTCAGGGTGAAAGTGGAGGTAAATTAAAATGAATAAATATATACAGTTACCTGCGCAGCAGCATTAGCCTCTGACCGTGCGCTCGGATGCTGTTCTCCCACAGCAGCGGGTAAGTGGCGCACAGTAGCTCTGGGGCCGCCTACTCATCTTCCTCAAAGGGGGAGCCCCATCTGGCAGGGTAAACTGGATTGGCTCGCTGATTCAGATCAGAACTGACATTGCTGGCACATTACCCAAGTACCCCAGGAGCTTTCGAGGGGGGATGATGTTGTGTGCTTTTTCTTGGTGATAGACCAGGTGAACTGTGCTCTCGATGAACCGGCTTGTCCCCCTCATCACACTCCGCTCAGCTCAGCTGATTGGAGGCTCTGACACTTGTCACGGTTTAGAGAAGATTACAAGCCATTTGCTACAGCTCACTCCACCCAGATCCGTTAACAAATTAAGATGATTATCTGTTTATTGGAGATGTGGAAAGCAGACATCGCTATCCACACAACAGAAGCGTTTAATTTTAAACTGGATTAAACTGGATTAAAATCAGAATTATTCCTTCAGGACAAAGACATCAATGCTGATTATCGTGGCTAAAGATAATCAAATTGCTGCTCAGAGCACAGTGGCTGTTAATATGATTACTGTTCTTTCTGGAGCATTAGGAGACTTGCTATTGTTTCATGAACAAGGACCGGAGTTAAGGGATTAATGGTTGATTTCGACGTGCACTGAAGGTGAGGTAATAATTGAATAGAGTGAGGATGTTCCGTGAAGGACCTATAAAAATGATCTTTCAGTTGCTTGGAAATACACTGTGAAGGAATGATGTAAATGACCTGTCATTCATATAGGAATGTACTGTGAAGAATTGGCAAAAATGACCTGTGAGTCACTGTGAAGTATACTGTGAATTATACTGTATTATTCTAGCCATATAGGAATGCATTGTGAAGGAGCGGTAAAAGGATCTGTTGGTCATGTCGGAATGTACTGTGAAAGAGTGGTATAAAGAATCTGTTACTCATGTAGGAATGCACTGTGAAGGAGTGGTACAGATGACCTTTCAGTCATGCAGGGATTCACTGTGAAGGAGTACTACAAAAGACCTGTAGTTCAAATGCATTGTGAAAGTGAAGGAACAACTCAGAACGGCTTTCTGGTCTTGTAGGAATGCACTATGAAGGTTCAGGAGGGGAAATTCAAGCTGCAAGATCTGCTGGTGGTGCCCATGCAGAGGGTTCTCAAGTACCACCTCCTGCTGAAGGTAATCCTACCAACCAGAGCCTCGCATACATCACACCTCAAGCTGCCACCAGTGCAGCACCGTGGCTGCCAAACACAGCAGAACACTGCAGTAAAATCCTGCGCAAGTAAAACATCTGTGTGTCTTTCTGGCATCCAATCCTCATTCCAAAAACAGAGCACTTATTAATATCAATATTGGTGTAGCTCACCAGAGAGTGTTTTTCTATGACATTAATCCCACTTGTGTCGCTCTCGTTTTGCAGTCACGCAGCATTTTCCCCCCAAACTGCACAGCCATGTTTACCAAACACAGATCAAACATGCGGTGCATTTCGCCTCGTTAGGCAATCGTGGGTTGGTTACTCACGGAATCCCTTTAACGGCAGTCATGCATTAAACGAGCTTGTACACAGCATGATACATGACAGCGTGACTGATTTATGAAATTCCTCAATGATTTATGGACGGTAGCCCACAGCGGATATGGTGAGGCAGAGCTACAATCGACTGGAGATCCGGCCCAGACAGTCTGCTCCGAACAAATGTCCGCAAACAGCTATTGTTTAATTGTGTTCAGTGTGTTATATTTTGTTTGTCCTGGTGCATGCCCCTTCCCTCCTACCAGGATGGATGCATCATGGCTCAGGGAATTTGACTGTCGGGGGGGGGGGTGAGGGAGAGTTGGGGAAAGGGGGATTGGCACTGGACCCATCACAGCGATGATCTCGGCACGGAGCCCAGATGTGTCTGGTACGGTGAGCTCCACGCTTCACGGGACTCAGAACGGCTAACCAGCGTCACAGACATTAAAGGATAGGCAGCGCGGGGCATATTATCTTCATCAAGGGCATGCAGACGAAACAATAGCCACAGACACATTACTGCTTGGACACAGACCTGCTCATTTTTCATACATAGGAAGAGGAAGAAGAGGAAATGCACATGGCTTTGCCATTATCTCATATTGTCATGTTTCCTGTGAATTTACACACTTTCGAAACAGTGTTTTTAAAAGAACCCCTTTATCTGGAATTAACAATGCGGTGCTTTGGTAGGTGTTTTTTATGGAAAATTTACACGTGACCTCACAACCACAACCTCTGATACCGCTAATCAAACTCAGTAAAGTGCATTTTATTTGGAGAACTCAAGTACACTCATGAACAGCTTTGGCAGTTCTTGCCATCACACCTTCCATGTTATTGTTTCCTGGTCTTTTTTTAAAGTCCTGTGTGTCCTGTGTGTGTGTGTGTGTGTGTGTGTGTGTGTGTGTGTGGTTGGGGAGAGTCCAAGATGAAGCTTTCCTGTTAACGGTAGGATTTCCTTCATCGCAGAGACCAAATCCACAAGGCCTGCATACCAAGCAGTCACGGGCATGTGATGTCTTGTATCGGTTGTAAATGTTACAGTGAAAAGTGGAAGGCCGATGATGTTTATGCATAACTGGGAAACTCTGGATGTTTCTCAATACCAAGAATCCAAGGATTGTACTTGTGGTCTTGGCAAGACTGGTCTTGCTAACTTGCCTTCCAAGAACGAACTCGGGGCCCAATGAATCATGGGATTGGTCTCATTCTGGCAATGATGCAGCCGATGTATCCTCGATGTCTTGGACGGGGCAAGAACGACATCCAGGGATTTTTACCGTCCTCTGTACTTCTGTTCTTGAGCATTGGAACTGGTCTTCAGAAATGGAAGATGACGTAAGACGGGTATGTGAGAACACAAGTACGGTGAAGTACGCATCTTAAGAAACACTCCGTCTCCTCCACCTCAGGAGCTGTTGAGTCATTCTGCGGACAGGCCGGAGCGGCAGCAGTTGAAGGAGGCACTGGAGGCCATGCAGGTGGGTCTGGGCTTGATCTGCCCAGCAGCTGGACCCAAGCTCTCCCGTCGTGTCGACAGAATGATGAGCAGTCAGGACACTGACCCTTAGACCCTGCTGCTGTCGGTCTCGAATTCCAAACTGTGCATTCCCTGCTGCTGACGTAAGAACATATACTGCAAGATGTTACTTTGGTTTAAAGGGTTATTTATCAGGCCATTGTTATAATGCTTCCTGTTTGCAGGACCTGGCCATGTACATAAATGAGGTGAAAAGGGACAATGAGACTTTGAAGAAGATCAGTGAATTTCAGAGTTCCATAGAAAATTTAGTAAGTATGGTGCCCTGCACAAAAACACTACAGGCCTGAAAATTGTTTCTCTGGTTCCTGTTGACTGTACAGCTTATAAGCAAGACAGCAGGCATAAAAATATGCAAATCATTTTACAGATGCAGATGGAACCCCTAGCTCTTTGCAAATTAACCTTCTGTTGATGTCTTCATTTTGGGTTGGGAGGTGCGTGGGGGAAGCTATCAGTACCTTTTAGTTTACTGGCAGAAAATTATTCCCCAGCCCAAAATGTGTCTACTTGCAGTGCGTCAGCGATTAAAGGAGACTTACTAGGCTATTTTTGTTTGCTCACACTAGTTTTTGTTGTCCTCTGTTCTATGTCAGCATTTTAGAGATTAGCTGGTAACTTTTCCAAAGCTCTTCTCTGCTTTCATTGAATTGCATGAAGAACATCACTGTTTTAGTTTGAAAGAGATACCAGCTCCCAGTCTCAGTTCATACAGTCCTTTGGCTTAACGTACTGTATTGTACAGTTCTGAGTTTCTGGGTCAAGATTTCATGCTTCCTGCCCACACTTGCAGGGAACTCAGTACATGTCTCTCTGCCTGCACAGCAAGTGAAACTGGAGGAGTATGGAAGACCGAAGATAGACGGGGAGCTGAAGGTCTGCTCCGTGGTGAATCGAACCAAGCAAGATAGGTCAGTAGGCGCTTGGGCATCACAAGGGGGTCAAGAAGAGAATGTGAAGCATCGCAAAAATTTACTCGGCATCTATGAGTAGAATATGAAGATTTTTTTCTTTAGACTTTTTGGTGTTTCTACTGCACATTCCTAGATCCGTGTTGTTTTTGTTGTGAAACTCCATACCAACCAGTTGGCAGAAAGACTCAAGCAGTGATGGGTCTTGATATGTTGAGGGTGTCTTGTGTAGTAGATGGACAGGTAAATGGATCACCTGTGGGTCGACAGGCTGTGAGCATGTGTGTTTGAAGCGGTTATCCCTTGCAGGGGCCGTGGTAAGATATTGTATCCTCCTTAACTCTGCTTGCTACAAAAATATCTCTCAATCAGCTTGATATTCAAAAAATGAAGGTTCAACTTTGCCCAAAGTAAAGCTAACTACCACTGCTTCTTTCCCCTTCAAGGTATATTTTCCTGTTTGATAAAGTGGTCATCGTCTGCAAGCGACGAGGGTACAGCTACGAGCTGAAGGAGATCATCGAGCTGCAGTCGTACAAAATGTCCGACGACCCCATGAACAACAGAGACATGAAGAAGGTGAGTTGTTGACAACAAGCAAATGATTTCAACCTCAAGCTTCCCATGAAATTCATTTTATTTCTTAAACTTGCTGTACTGACATGTTGAAAAATGCATGAGAAAGTGTCAAATAAGTCCGATGTGATTTTTATGATAGTCTTTCTGCGGTGATGTTAACACAATAAAGAGCTTTGGTACTGTAGAAAGGTGCTTTCCCCTGCATATTTTCCTCAACTTGCCATCCTCTATCGTAACATGCATGTGTAACTGGGTCTCTCTCTCCATTTCCTTCTGCGTGCTTAACAGTCAAGTGGAAAGATGGTAAGCTGATGCAAAACTTATTCGAAAATCAATGGCTTCTCATGAGGTCATTTAACCAACAGCCTGTTGTCGCCTTCTGTACTTCATTATGGATAGCCTGTGCTCATGTCCCTACCCCTTCCCTGCACCACTTGCTCTCTCCTCATGCTTCAGTGGTCCTACGGGTTCTACCTGATCCACCTGCAGGGGAAACAAGGCTTCCAGTTCTTCTGTAAAACGGAGGACACCAAGAGGAAGTGGATGGAGCAGTTTGAGATGGCTATGTGAGTAAGGAGGGGAATGTGTCACAGGTGACACCCCTACCCCCCCGCCAGACACACACACACACACACAAACACTGATCCTGCATCAGAAAAAGGATTATCAAGTGTCACTCTTGTCCTGTCTGCACTATTTCAACAGATCCAACATAAAGCCAGAACGAGCAACCGCCAACCAGCACAACTTCCAGATGCACACGTTTGAGAAGAACACCAACTGCAGAGCCTGCAAGATGCTACTAAGGTATCTGCTATTACACTGGCATGCATTTCTACTTAAAACCTGCTTACCAGGACCATGTATTAGTCACTGTTCCAAGCTAATAATTAAACCTGATCAGGTTCGCAAGGTGAATCATAATTTGCATGGTTAGGCTTTTGCCTGGATCCTCCACAGTGCACCAGTCATGGCTGACCAGTTTCTCTACTGGTTTCACAGGGGTATCTTCTATCAGGGGTACTACTGTTCCAGGTGCGGGACTGGTGCTCACAAGGAGTGCCTGGAGGTCATCACCATCTGTAGAATTAGTAAGTCATGCACCAAATTCAGTCTTTGAGTTATGAACTCTTCTGATGTTTTTCCAAGTCTTGCTTACCAACTATACCATTGCTCTTGATTCTTATTTTCAGATCCTCTTGATTTGGTGAGTGTGCTTCTAACTTAATCATTAACCAGTTCCCTAGTTGGCCTATGATACCTATTTGGTAATAAAATCATGTTTATGTTTTTGAAATAGAAGCAAAGCAGTTATGAAATTTGTGAGTTGTTGCATAAAATCTCTGACTGAATTTGTCTTATAAAATAATACCTTAAATGGAAAGTTTTTATTTTGCAGGAACCTGGACCACTGGCATCAGGTAAATAACTATGCTGCTCGCTGTGTAAAAATGTTCAATATTTCTAGCACCTTTTGTCTAGTAATTTAATGTGTTCCATATAATCACTAGCAATGATGCTAATATTTACCAAACATCTTTGTCAATGGCAATCGGTGAGTCGAATGAGAGTCAATATGGTTCTTTACTGCCATCTGGTGGTTGAAATAGAAATTGTGTTTGAATAAAAATGGAAAAACTGCTCAAATAATCAAACCATGGGTGGCTAAGTGGAAACCACTGTAGCCACAACTTGTGCGTTTGCATGTCCGCCTGCCCCCCCCCGTCATCTGGACTGGCATCCCATCCAGGGTGTACGCCTACCTTGCTTCAGCTTCCAGACCTGAAACCCGGTCCCTGAAAAGGATGGGTGCAAAATGAGTCCAAAATAAATACTATTCAAAATGTAAAAATATCACAAGGACTTCTCTTCTATTGCACTTGTGTTGCGTACTTTTCTGTTAGTTTTGGCTAAATTGTGATTTTGTGGAATACTTTCACAATTTCTCTTGTTGGATACAAATTACCTTCATAAAAAAGGCATACTTCTTTCCCATTTCTGTGTCAAGGTCCAAAGATGGTGGCAGTTCGGAATTACCATGGGATTCCGGCCCCTCCAGGAAAGTTACCGCTGTCTTTCCAGTCAGGTGATGTCATCGAGCTGCTGAAGGGTGACCCCGATACCTCGTGGTGGGAGGTAGAGTCACCGGCTTGCCTTAATTCCCACATGCACTCGTGTCTTTCACAGCTCATTCAAGGCTGCCGGTATAAATGCCTTCTGAAGGCTATAACATGTTTCTACTGTAAAAAAAAATGAGTGCACTCAACTCTTTTTAATAGCATTTCTAAAATTAAACATCTAATTCCCAGGGAAGACTGATCCAGAATCAGAAGAGCGGCCTTTTTCCCAGCTCCTTTGTGAAGCCGTGTCTTGATCCAAAGGTAATCCGACCGGTGCAGAAAAGACTGGCTTCACAGAATTACGATGAGTCATGTCTGCCTTGCTGTGACTCATTCACGCTGCTGTGACTCCCCCCCCCCCAACTGCAGATTAAGGGCACGGCGTGACTCTCCTCTGTTTTTAATACCCCTCTGTGTTTCTGTAACTGTTATCCTCTTCTCCCCCAGCCTTTCCAGCCTCTTCCCAACCGGCAGTCATCCAGGGAAACTGATTACAACGTTTACCCATGGTGAGCGGCCGCCACCGGCAGAACCGGATAATGTTCTCCAAAGTGCTGCTGTGAATAATTCAAACTGTCGTAATAGATTTCCTTAAATCCTTATCAGCTCCATCATCTTTAATACAGATAAGCCTGATGTTTTTCCTTTAGATGAAGTAAATTTAGACAATTACAGCTGTTTCAGTCAGTTGGCTGTTGCATGCTGTGGGTTAGTCCCTATGAGGAATCTTTCCCGGTAATTTCCCCCCCTCAGGTTCGCGGGGAACATGGAGCGACAGCAGGCCGACAACCTGCTGAAGTCCCACAGCAGTGGCACCTACCTGATCCGCGAGCGGACAGCCGAAGCGGAGAGGTTTGCCATCAGCATTAAGTGAGTGCCGCCCCTCGTGCTGCCTGCACACTGTGGCCCTATACCCTGGTATATGGTGGCCCTTCATATGCCACATACAGTTAGGCCCAAAAATATTTGGACAGTGACACAATTTTCATGATTTGGGCTCTGCATGCTACCACATTGGATT
>JAODJW010000117.1:4597823-4609361 GCA_026777045.1 Hyperopisus bebe
TTCCCCCCCCCCCCCCCCGACCCAAGTTAGCGCAGACCATTGCCTTTATGTGTCTGATGGAATTTGGACCACCATGAATAATAATTGAGTACCCCATTCATATGTACCTTAAATTATAACTTTTATTACACTATTACCATTCATATACACCTTGCATTTTATGGTATTCCCATTAGATATACTTAAAATTTTCACCCTTCACATATACCTTATACCATACTATAACATTTCTTGTATTTATCTTTCTTGTATTTTACCTTATACCATGTTATAGTATAGCCCTTCATAGTATTATTGTTGGCCCATTACCTTATTTTTACTGAACAAAGGTGACCATGACATTACTCCTGTTTCCACAGGTTCAATGACGAGGTGAAGCACATAAAAGTCATAGAGAAAGACAATTGGATCCACATCACTGAAGCAAAGAAGTTCGAAAGTCTCCTGGTGAGTCATGACTTATTCACAACCCTCATTTTGCTTTTATTATTATTTTTTTAATCTGTGGGGTCTGTCACTGATGTATTTTCCATCAGACTGAAGATGAGGTCATGCTTGTCCCTGCTCTGCATTTCCCCCGTTCACAGGAGCTGGTGGAGTACTATCAGACCCACTCTCTGAAGGAGAGCTTCAAGCTGCTAGACACCACGTTACGGTACCCCTACAAGTCCCGGGAGCGCTCTGTGTCTCGAGCCAGCGCCCGCTCTCCAGGTATGCCCCCCCTCCCCCATCCTGCTCAACCCTCCACTCGCAACTTTATGACAGGTGGTCTGTTAGAATCCACATTAAAATGACCCTTGGCAGTGGGACATCACATAAGATGCCTTCTCTATTGAAGATCCCGGGATCCAAAGAAGCTGATCCCCACATACCCCCCCCCCCCCCCATCTGCAAAACCGCTGCCGCCGGCAAGAGAATGCTGGCTGTGATTCTTGGCCCCTGTCGAAAGGCCCAGACCTTCAGATAGTGTGCCACCTCCGCAGGTCAAATCATATCATCCATCATCAGACCTACTACATGGCTGCCTTTGTTCCCATTCCAGCAGTTTGGGTCAGTCGCAAAACAATTATCACATACGTCCCACGACCACGAATCGGTGCACATATCACAGTGCACGAGATCAGAACGAGTGTTTTGTTCTCGTCTTCCAAAGAGAAAGAAAAAGCAGGAACAATCCTTCTGCAAGGTGTTCCCCTCTAGTCACGTCTCACCTGGGTCTTGACTAGGGGTGTGTTCTGTCAGTTTACATGAATCTTTTAAGGAAATGTCTCTCTGAGCGGAATTACATCATGATTTTAAGCATTATATAAAAGCTCAAAATGTACCTCAAAGTGGTCTTTTGGAAACACACATTCCTTAAAAGCACAGTAGTGAGCTGCTTCTAAATTAGGCCACTGCTGTTTAATGGCTGTTTGTCTTTTCCCCAACCCACCCCTCTCCTCTTCTCTCTCTCTCTCTCTCTCTCTCTCTCTCTCTCTCCGCACTTGTCTGCCCACACAGCTCCCAGCGCTTCCTACAACTTCTCTTTCCTCAGTCCTCAGGGCCTCAACTTCTCCTCCTCTCAGACCGCTGCCCCCTTCTGGTCAGGTACTCTGTCTCCTTTCTTGTCTTGTCTTTCCCCTCATGGTTCCAGCCCTTTATTTTGATTTCTCCTTCATCTGTTTCTTCTGTGTTCCCACCCATCCTACACCACACATCTTAATTTTGTCCATCTTTTAGCTGATAGCGGGGGTGTATATAGAGACGGGGTGTATATATCTGCGTTTGAATATTTCTCTCCGAGGAAAACGTCACGAAACGTCAGAAAAAACGTCACCTACCGTCGGAAACATGCCTCTTTTATGATGTTCATGTCGGCCTGAATTTTTTTGTCCGAGTTTCCCCTGTGACGTAATTTCAACATGGCGGCTTACACAGTCAACAGTAATTCTATTTATAAATATTTAAAATAGTTAAATGTATTAATAGTTATAAATGTAATTGCCTGTGTTCAATTTAGAGAATACCACATCATGACCATAAACAGTATCCTAGCATGCAATATCAGATTTTTACCAGACTTGTTAGTGTATTTTGTCATTTTATTTGGACGTGATGTCATTCACCTCGGAATTTCCGAGTTCCGAGAGATAATCGAATGCACCAATAGAGACGACGGGGGTACTGGCTCCAGTTGAAAGCTGGCCCATGCAGTGCCCCTCCCCTGTCACTCACTGATTCAAAATATATTATTGGCTAATGAAAAAGGTTGCCCCCTCTGTATAAATAATGCCTCCTCACACCCTCTACCTGCATACAGGTGTGTATGCATATTGTTCAGCCCCTTGTAACCTTTGTCTGTGAAAGGTGGCTTGTAAATAAGTTTTACTTACCAATCCAATTATGTTTGAACATTTTTAGGGCCCCTCTCAGTCAGGGGCCCTTGGAATCATCCTAAATATCCCCCTCTTTATGCCACCCCCTGCCTAAACATGTCCGTTCATTGTCTGGTTAAATGACCTAACTAGCCAGTAAACGGTGACCCGCGGACCTTCATGCAGCGAGCAGGGTGCAAGAACCATTCTGTTCCACTTGGGCCCACAGTGTTCACGCCGAGGGTGGTCAGCACAGCGGTCGCCCGGTACAACTTCGCTGCTCGTGACATGAGGGAGCTGTCCCTGAGGGAAGGTGACGTTGTCAAGATCTACAGCAAGATCGGGGGTGACCAGGGCTGGTGGAAAGGGGAGGTGAATGGCAGGGTGAGTGACACAGCCGCACTTGAGTAATATTGCGTTGACTCTAGTTTCAATGATCTCCTTCAGCCTGTTCTCTTGCTTATTATCTACAAATTAATTACCCTCTCATTCATTAATAAACTAATAGGCATCAGTGAAAATAATGTTTGCTTGTGATGAATCACATTAGTTATTCATATTATTTATCAGACATAATATTGATTTTTAGTGGTTGCTCCGTTTTTTTTTCCTTTTCTTTTCTAGATTGGCTGGTTTCCCTCCACATACGTGGACGAAGAAGGTGTGCAGTGATTGGAGAAGAGGTTCTGACATCATCTCTCAATCTCCAACCAAAAGAGATTCCTTTTATAGCCCTCTGAGAGGACTCTTAAGTTTCCTTGGAAACCGCCTGTTGAACATTATGCTGGAACCTCGCCTCAGCTGATTTTTTTCAGTGACCGTTTGTACTAATGTTTTTGTTTTTCCCCGCGTGTGTGCGTATGAATCTGCTTCGTGTTTCAAAACGTCTCGTTCGATTTCCTTGACGGTGATCTAGTGGTTTTATTGCTGAGAGCAGTAAGATGCCACATTTCGGGCGGAGAAGCCGGCTATGTGGTGAAAAAGCAGCTTAATGTCACTTTGTTGTACAGTAATAGCCTGTCTGTTAAATGCAGGTCATTGGGGAGTGGGTAATATAAAAAAGTAGAAATAATTTATTTTAACAATGGACCAATATAAATGAATGATTTTCAGAGTTGATGCTAATCAATGGCTACATATAAGAGCAAGGAGAGGGAATTAGGACAGTATTGGAGAAACTACCTTAGCTGTCATGGTAAAGCGGTACTCCGATAGTTTAAAGGGTACATAGGCGTGTCTTTTTACCTTGTTTGGGGTTTAGCTGCCCTCTCTAAATACCTGGTGCCTTGAAACGGGTGGTCACCAGCCGCAAAAAAAAAAAAAAAAACATGCACGTGGTCTCCCTCTGTTGCCAGAATCACCGGAGTGTTTAGAAGCTGGTGTAGCCCAGTCTGACAACAGGGAAGCCGGTGTAGCCCAGTTTGACAACAGGAGTACTGATGTGCTCTTTCCGCACGACCCTCTGGGACCAGAACATGCAGAGAAGCCAAGCTGAGGGGTGGGGGGGGCAGCCATCTGTTCACCTGTGAAACCCCCCCCCCCACCCCCAGCATGACGGTGCTCCCCATCTGCTCATTTAGGGTGAACAAAACACAGCCATTGAGGTTCAAAGGATCATCTTTGTGTCACACTTATAACAAAAACTGCTCTCTGCCTCTCGTCTTTCATTATGCTGTTTTATGCATCTGAACGTTTTACCCATAAGTCCTGACCTCCTGAATCCTGTAGCTCGGTTATAAAAGGGGTGTCCCTGCAGTGTATATTCTGGGAGTCTGGTTGCGTGGAATTCGCTCCAGTTTGTAGGCCAACCGGTCTAGAAAGATGCTAATTAATTTCATCGATGGTGTCAGTGCACTTTAAAACAATTTGTCAAAATGGATGATAAAAGGGAGACTGATTTCAGAGCTGGTACTGTGTACTTACCCAGATACAGGAGGATGCACTCCTCAGACAAAGTAGGTTTCATTTTGTCAAATCAGAATTATCAGCAGTCAAATCAGCATTATCAGCAGTCAAATCAGCATTATCGGCCGTCAAATCAGCATTATCGGCCGTCAAATCAGCATTATCAGCCGTCAAATCAGGATTATCAGTCATCGGCATTTGTTTTTCTCTTTCCCTACCCGATCCTTACAACTGAGCAGCAGGTGCTTGAATTTCTTATTTAAAACAGCTGACCAATTCTTCTGGTACTGGGTGATAACTGCCATTGTTGGAGGCACAGTCCATCAAGGATACTGTGCAAAAAGCTACCCTATAAAAGGCCAAATAAGGACACAAACACTGGACGCCTATAAAGCGATATGTAGGTTTGATCTTTCCGGTATCAATAGGAAATATACAATTGCATTATGCATCTAGCTCAGTGTTTCCCAATCCGGTCCTCAGGGACACACAGTCGGTTCATGTTTTTGTTCCCTCTGAGCTCCCTGCCAGACAGTCCATGTTTGTGCTCCCTGGTAGGGACTGCTTGTCTTGTGGGTCCCCTAGGGCCAGATTGGGAAACCCTGGTCTAGCTAATGGACATTGGAAAATCTCAGAAATAGTACTGTTCTAATGGAAGGAACAATATTTAAGAATGAAAAAAGCAGAACTTGCTTTAAACGAAATGAGATTTTTACAGACTAAACATTACAGGAGAACAGCTTTTCCAGTGTGATGCTACGTGGAAGTCTTCTGCAGTACATTGTATGGTCAGTCACCAGTGACAACTGTTCAGTTCTAGCAGTGAAACTGTGCCAGTGGTTTTCCAAACACTGACCACAATGGTCTTGGTTGTGGAGCAAAGGCATAGCCTGATAACGGGGTAAGTCACTGTTTGTGTATGAGGGAGAACCCACTGCATGTGGTCATCGATATTCCAGCTCTACAAGACATGTTGTGTACTTCTTTTGAATGGTTGACAATTTCCAAATACAGTCTATCGAATAAACATTTCTCCTTTTGCCTAACGCGGTTTGGTCATTTTGATTGCTGCAGTAATGGTAAGTACTGTGCACAGATGCAAACACACACAATGTGCAAAAGATTATGTAAATTATACTGAAGGTAACCACATCTGCTTAGCTAGAAAAGAGAGGGGGAAAGTATTAAATGTCAGCTCTTAAGTCTAATGGTAGCAATATGTCTGGGAACTGTATGTCCATCCATCTTCTGTAACTGCTTGTTCTGTTTGGGCTCATGAGTGGTCCAAAGCCTACAGGCACAAAGCAGGGAACAACCCAGGATGGGGTACCAACTCATCACAGGGCAAATTCACACATATGGGCAATTTGATAACTCCACTAAACCACAGTAGGTTTTTGGACTGTGAGGGGGGAACCAGAGTACCTAGAGGAAACCCCATGACACAGGAGATCATGCAAACTCTACACACATGGAACCACGGCAAAGATTCAAACCCTAGTCCCAGAGCTATAAGGCTACAATGCTAATAACTGCACAACTGTGTTGCTCTGATTTGTATGTCATAGAACTTAAAAAACATCATGAAATTTTCTTCATTAAAAGATCCTACCTTTTCCATGGACCCATCCATCTATCTTCTGTAACTGCTTATCCTATTCAGGGTCATGGGGGTCTGGTATAAACCAGGATGGGGTACCAGCCCATTACAGGGTACATGTGCACATGCACACACACAGGTAACTCCAATTAACCTTGGCAGAGGGAAAACCAGGGTACCTGAAGGAAACCCCACAACAACACAGAGAGGACATGCAAACTCTACACATAATGGAGACTTGAACCCTGGCCCCAGAGGTGTGGGATGACAGTGCAAACTACTGTGCTGCATTTCGGCAAAGCTGACTACAAAAGCAGTCAGGTCTCACCAGCAAATACAAAGACAAGTTTCAACAGAAAGTTACAAAAACACATCTAGGTGTAATGATATTAGAGTGTATAAATTACATTTGGTGTTTCATATTACAGTTACTAAGTAAATACTTGGTCGTCTAGGAGTAACCAAGTAGGATAAGCCCATATTTGGCAAAAAAAATGGTAGTGGGGTGTCGTCAGTGGGTCTGGGAATCGGTGAGCTGACTGAGGATTCAATTTCACCTCAACTGGTTGCCCGAGATCCTTCCCACGAAGCTTCAGTCCTGACTCAGCAGAAAGTCCCTCTCCACAAACTGCAGACCTGCTTGTACTGTGCATGATCCAAATGGATGTGTAGAAGATAATCATTTATAGAGTTCAGGAGAAAAAATGCAACAAGGTGTAATAACAGTACTGTAGTAACAGGTTATTATATACCATTATGGATGTTTAGTTCTAATTACGTGAAAGGAAAACTGGTTTTAACCTATACAGCCCAACTACAAACCATGATGAGTGCATTAGGGAAAGGACTTGAACATAGGACATTTAACCTGGAGGGTCATAGGTTTGAAAGAGGAACTACATTAGCAGGATAAATCTTCTCAGTACCATGAGTTACACAGTTAAAATGAACATAGTGTAGCGCCTATGGGATTGGTGCATCCCAGCATGCCTCACAAGCACGTGTAAATAGCCCTTATACTGTTGTTGTTGTAGCTATGGTTAACACTTGTGTTCCCGATTGTGGCGTGTATGTTTTCCCATGTCTTATGTGCACCCTGTCCGATCCTCATGTGTCCATAGCTTTGTATGAATCTCCCACCGTGTGTACCTTACAGTTCGGCGTCTGACCACCTTGTGTTTCCGCTGGTGTATTTCGGTTCTGTTCCAGTTGGGTGCCTGTTATAGTCCTTATAAGGACTTATTAAATGAGCATGTTCTTCCTGGCAAGCAAGTCTCCTTGTCCTTCGCTGCTCTCGTGAAGCCTCACGCCCGGTGCTACATGCGTGTCAGACGTCAGATGCCGGAAGCGATTCCACCGAAACGGGTGCTTTACAAGATCATTTAGCAAGCCTGCTTCAGCTTGGTGGACCTCAAGGCAACCAAGAAGCAGCAGCATGCAAGGAGGATCGAAAGGGACGCGACGTGTTACAGGAAAGAAAGGCACCTGGCACACCACCTCCGCTCCATCCAGGATGCAATAGACCTGCATAGTGTGCCCTGAAGCTGTTCCAGCCAGCCCACCGGACTCATATGGGAAATGGCGAAGTCATCGAGGGAGGAAGACTGGCTCTCCTGCGGACATCAAGTGCTCTCGCTCGTCAGCTGCAAGCCTGCGAGAGGCTACCCATGTCGTGGTGCAGGAACAACTGTGCAGGGCCACCCGACCCTGCAAGCAGGAGGTCCCACGGCAGGACCAGCCTGCCACACAACATCAGGACCCCACTAAGCGGGGCAGGAAGAAAGGCCAGGGCCAGGAAGAGGTCACACCACCAGCAGTCATGGCGGGTCTGGAGCTGCCCAGGACCTCACATACTGTATTTACATGTTACAGTGACACAAGCTGCAAATGTCATATGTGAAATGAAATTGTGTCTTTAAGCAAGGAGTGGCTGACAAACACCATGGAGAAATTTGGGGGGAAAACCGCTACAGAGCCTGAAGCAGGTAGATCTTTTCCCAGACAGAAGGGGGGTGATTTGACAGGGCTGCGAGGGGTCACATGTGATGTAGTGGGCTCTGCTGCTGCAGCGTTTTTATGTATCTCCATGAGGGTGGGAAGAGGTTCCTTTCATCTTCCCTGCTATCCTCACTATTTGATGGAGGGCCTTTCAGCTTGAGGCTCTAAAGTTCCTGTATCAGGCGACGATGCAGCTGGTTAGGATGTTGTCTACGGTTCCGCTGTAGAAAACTGTGAGAACTATGGGGGGAGGCGTGCTCTTCTCAGTCAGCGGAGGAAGTGTAGGTGCTGCTGTGCCTTCTTAGCCTGGAAGGTGATGTTGCTGGTCCAGGAGAAGATGTCTGATTTGTGTACTCCACGGAACTTGGGGCCGTTGATGGTCAGTGGAGAGGGTGCTGTGCTGGATTTCCTGATGTCCACTATGACCTCCATGGTCTTCTCCACATTCAAGGCCAGGTAATTATCCACACACCACACTGCTGGCCTCTCTGTCTCTTGCCTACATGCATTTCATCATTGTTGCTGATCAGACTCATCATTGTATTGTCGTCTGTAAACTTGATGATGTGGTTGGATCCGTGAGCAGCAGAGCAGTCATGTGTCATCAGGGTGAATAGCAGGGGACAGAGAAAACATCGCTTCACGGCACCTGTGCTGAGTGTTAGTGAGTCTGATAATCTGTCACCTATTCGGAGAGACTGTGGCCTATCATTTATAAAGTCCAGTTTCCAGCTGCAGAGAGATTTGTTGAAGTTGGAATGTCATATTTGTCTTAAAGCAAATTTATTTTTCTCAAGCTGGCTGAGCACAGAGCATGACTGCTACCTTTCGCCAATGGTCCTGGATCTTACCATAACCTGGTTGCTGGGAATGGCCTTCTCACTTCCAGATTCAGCGATAACTTGGGACTCCTCATGGATTTTCTTCAAGAATAAATTTGTAAATTAAGACTTAAACCAGTGATGCTTTATCCAGTGAAGAGGTCAGAAAAACAGCTCTACAGGTTTCTCAAATAAATTTTAATTAGTGCCCGAACTTATACCTGTAATCATCAAAGACCACCTAAATAATTATGGTAATTAAAAGCCTCTATACGAGGATGTTCTCATTCTAAAGAGATTAACTGAGGATGCTGAGAGTTGTAGTGCTGACACTGGCATCAGGGGTAAAAGGCTCACTCATGGCAGCCAGATCTCTCTGTATCAGCCTATTACGAGTATCTTACCGTGCTTGCTGTATTCTCCAAGGAAACTCTATCATGGTGCAGCTCCTACATCTCACAGTCCAATTTGGCCAGGTTCTTCATCACTAGGTGCTATCTATTCTGTCCTGCTGATCTCATTGGTGGTTGCAGAACATGATTTATCTTCAATGAGGCGATCACTGTAAAATACTGACATCCTAAGGATGTATGAACTTTACAGGAATTTCATTGTCATATACTGGTCATTACAACTGACACATTTCGCTATCACATATTTAAAATGTACTGTTTACATAAGAAACATAGGTATATGATGTAATTATATATTTCTAATCATATTCCAATATAGGATTAAAAACAAGACTGTGATTACATAACAATTAAATCTTAAGTCATAATATACAAATTTAAATGTTACTTGCTAATGAACTAATGTGTATGGATAGAAGAATATAATTTACCAAAAGAAACTGAAATTTTCCACATCTAACCATAAGAAAAGGAACTAAACACCTTAGTTATTATAAAAGTTATTTTTAAAAAACAGGTTCGCTGCAGATATTTGTTTTGTAGAGTTTTTCCACAAGAAAAAAACATTATGTAATACAGCAGGCCAGGATGTGGATAAAAAAGGATCATACCTGATATCAGCCTCATGTCGAGTGTTTAAAAGCCTTTATCCATTTATGATGGATTCTTACATTTCTTTTTCGTTTCTAAATCCCTCCCACCTCAGCATTGTAGCGACAGCCTAACAGAAAGTGAATTTAATTTATTTTAAACGATTTTAATTAAATTTAAGTCCAGCTATACCAGCTGCTACTGTTACTATAACAACAAAATTCTGTTTCAGAATAATCATCAGAAATCTGAAAGAACTCATCTATAATTCAAGTTATGATTTCAATTCAAAAAGACTTCTGCAGAAAACTAAAAGATAAAAAGGTAAGGCAACGCAACTGATCACTCCTAACAAGCTCATTTCATTGCCCGCATATACCAGTGTTTGCTGTGGATTTCATGAACATTGATTTGATGTGCACAATAACATCTATTATTTATCCTTTGCAAATAAAAGTGTGAAATGTTTTTTCATTCTGTGCATAAGTATTTTTATACTTACAGGAAAGAATTAATTTTAAATTTTGTTTAGTAAATTTCGATACTTCCAGTACATATACATATACAGCCGTGGAAAAAATTAAGAGACCACAGCACAATTTTGTTTCACTCATTTCTCAGTTTATGGGTAGGTGTTTGTGAATTATATTTTTTGCAAACTGCAACCTGGTTCTTCCCTGTTTCCCGTGCATTTCACACCTACTCCTAATGTTTTCCATTTATTTTGAAGGTCACCTGAGGTCATCCTATGATTCATGAGGAACTGCCGGATAAGTTAACGGTTGTCTCTGGCATTGGAAAGTCGCTTCCGCCCTTTATCTGACTGGTTTCTGGTTGTTCCCAGTGCTTCCTGCTTCACCTTGTTCTTTAGTAGAGTACTGCTGTTTTAGAAGCTTAGAAATTGGGAAGCAATCTGCTGCTCAGTGTAGCCTTCTGCCGGCAAAACCACAAACCATGATTTTAAAATGCAGATTTCTTTAAAAATATAGAGTGGTCTCAATTTTGTCCATGGCTGTATGTATATAAAATAATTGGTGCCATGGATATTTTAAGTGACTGCATTATAATTGGAGTACTTAACCTGTAATAGTTTTGTACATCTGTTTCTTTGTTGTAAGTTTTTGGTCACAGAAATCATTAGAGATTTT
The DNA here is from genome assembly GCA_026777045.1 of Hyperopisus bebe. Lineage (NCBI taxonomy): Eukaryota > Metazoa > Chordata > Actinopteri > Osteoglossiformes > Mormyridae > Hyperopisus > Hyperopisus bebe. The sequence goes on from JAODJW010000117.1 coordinate 4,608,654, forward strand.
ATAACACTGTAAGATCACTAACGGTGTAACTGAAAATATGCAAATATTGCTATACCGTTTGGTCAGCCGGTGGCATAATTACTAAGGATATAACCAGTTAAGAAACAGCAGCATCCGGTTGGAATCAGTCATGTTTATTACAACAGTGCCTAAATTAATACTGAGTCAACAATGAAATTTAGATAAGCTAATGTTTTATAACAAGCCGCATATTTTTGGTATTAGAGCAAGACCCATCCTGGAATTTTAACCAGCAGCTGTATGATTTCACTAGTCTGCAACTACTATCATCATCATATCGTGCAGTAAAAGCACTGGAATAATAAAGTGGGTGTAATTCAGGATAAATCAGGACATTCATGAAGTGATTTTCGGCAAGGGGGAGATCACTCATACCAAGAGAAAGATTATTTCTACAGTTTATACTACATGCAGATTAACCATACACAATACTGATTAGGTGGTCATTTTAGGATCACAGAAACAGGATCAAAATGCAACAAAAGAATATCATCCATCCATCCATCATCTTCCGCTTATCCGAGGTCAGTTCGCGGGGGCGGCAGTCTCAGCAGGGAAACCCAGACTTCCCTCTCCCCAGCCACTTCATCCAGCTCCTCCAAGGGAATCCCGAGGTGTTCCCAGGCCAGCCGAGAGACATAGTCCCTCCAGCGTGTCCTGGGCCTTCCCCGGGGCCTCCTCCCAGTG
>JAODJW010000117.1:4609439-4622176 GCA_026777045.1 Hyperopisus bebe
CCAGGCAACTTAGCTCCTGGGATCATTGGAACATGCAAACCCCTCCACCACGATAAGGTGTCGGCTCCAGGAGAGGCACAAAAATTCCTCAAAACAATATTGCAGGTGAACCCACACCTGAAATAAATACACTCCTTTACACAGAATTATAACTCAGTATATAAATTATAGGCTTGTTCTATTGTTCTATTCATTCTATAAATGTGTTTATTTGCTTCAGGATTATTAAAATGAACGGCTCCATATCATGTATAAATACCTCTTCTTACCCATCTAAGCTTTAGAAAACAACCAAACAAATAAAGGGATACAAACACTACAGGTACGTGGACATTATTTAGTGTCGATCAAAAGGTGAACTGTGTAGCTTACGTGCGAAATGGAATAACTAAATGAAACACCATGTTAATATAACTAGACCAAAGTAATATGGGGGCCCCTACTAGTTAATCTGTGTCTTTCAGTTGCCTTTGTGAAATGATGACTAAACAACTAGAAAGTTGCGTTGACTCTTTAAAAACACACACAAAATATCCAGTTACAAACAAGTACATTGTTTATTTGTATTAAAAACGCCTTGGTTATGCCATTTTTCAAATAGGCAACCACTGAACTGACTGTCACATGGTTAACTTAAAGAGGTCTATCTAAAAGATCATGGGATCATCATTTTTTTTTTTTTTTTTTATAAAAAAAGACACCCAAGACCAGACGCATATTCCCTTAAAATGTTTTAAAATGAGATTAACAGGAATTGTCTTATCGGAGAACTGCTTTGTGCACTTACGGGTAATTTTTAGATATGGGCCGCAGCTTATTTTTGCAAAACCATCGTTCTTGGCCACCCCGAAGCGTGGCGCTGCTGGCAGGCTGATCCAGCCGGTTATCCGGCGATGGACTACCAGGCGCACGACATCTCGGAAGCGGCGTCGCTGTTGCGCCTCGTACGCACTGGGGACCAGCCGACCTCGGACTGCGCGTCGTCCACCGGCTGCGAGCGCCCCCAGGTAGCCGCACGCCGGCCGCTTTGCTTTCCTTTCCAGGCGCGGGGCTGTGTGTGCATCTGAAAACACAGGGAAATCGCATCATTAAAACGACCAGATAGCCCAGACTTACGTTCCAGCATGGATCAGTGGCGAGGTATTATTCCATATTCTCTCACTTGCACAAAGACGGCAGTATTCATCTGTAGTGTCTCCACCCTTTCGGACATTTGACTCAACCAGTCCAGGTGGTCAGAAATGGCCTGTTTCAGATCATCATTGGTCTGAAATCACAAAAGTAATAATTTAACAATAACTAGTAATCTAAAGCTGTACAACAACATGCCTTTACTTCCCAGCTACGACTATTTTTTAGACAGGATGTGCATAAGTGAAGCTAACATAACAGATTCGTAAATCACGTCTAAGAAGGAGAGTTGTACGCACGCCTGCCAAGTTGTCTTTGAGCTCCGTGGCGCCCAGACGGATGTGCTCCAGCTTGTCGATGTGCTCCTTCAGTCTGTCCTCCAGCTCCTGCATCATCATCAGGCCCTCGTCGGGCTTCGGCCTATTTCTCCCAGACATCCCAGAAACCAAGCGCGCCTGGTTGCAAACGTGTCATTAGAATGCTTATACTCAAAGCTCAGTGCTGACAGTCACATTTACAGTATTTTGGAGGCGAATCGCACCTCGGTCTGAAAGGGCGTTAAACACATTGTGTCGGTGGCACAATTGTGCATACAATATCTAAATTATAAAGCGAATTAATAGTTTAAGGTATTACATAATAAACAAGTACTGGCGAATAGATATGGAATCTCTGTAGTTATCAGTTTCCCTGTTCACCCAGTAAGTAAGTAAATACCCGCTGAGCAACTATTAGTTAATCCAGTGTTACTTGGTTGTCTAAACTGCATTTGGCCATCGAGCTACTGTCCTATCATTGACATTTCAATACAGTGCTATTAAATAACGATCATTTCATGTCAGAACGACCGAAATCAGTCGCGCTTTATTTCAGGCTGCATCGATGTACGGATAGTTACTTATCTTCATATCAAAAACGTTACCCGGGCAACATAAACCAAGAATACAGATACTAGCTAATATTAGAGACGAGAGCATTACCGTCCTTTGTTTTTACCATAATATTTCCCCAATAAAACAAAATATTCTACGGTTCATTAAGGAAACTGTTTGATACTGGTAGCCATTCAGCAAGTAGAAGAAAAAGAATAGCATCTAATCTAGTTTACAACGATATCAGTGCAAATATAATCATTCTTTTTCACGTCGTTTCAGAGTCGTCTTGCAGGAAACATTCCGTTGTCATCGATACTAGCTAAGGGGTTAGCCGTGTTTTTGGATCTAAAGTTTGTACAATAATACAAGCGGATATTTTAAATATGCTGCAAAAGAGTACCGGCACACAAGGCAAATTATATATTGGTTACATACTTACTTTTTCCTTGATATTTTGCAATTGTTACATCTATTAAATAATTTACTTAAAGTAGCTTTCAGCAGCCTCCGCAAAAAGTCTGAAAGAATGATCGGAATCTTACTTTGGACGCGACGTCACTCGGCACGTGTTCACTCCTAAGCCAATGAAGGTGCAAGTTCCAAAAATCCGTTGGTTGCCAAGCAACGGCTAGGCTTTCGTACCCGTGCCGCAATCCCGTTAGTATAGCCGGGGACCGGGCGCGAATTTCCTTTTTGCTGGGTAGTTTGGGAAATTTTATTGATATTAACGAGAAGCGCTACATGAATGGGCAACTCATTAATATTTATATGAAGCGCTAGCTGATTGGCCAGTGAACATGTTCCCATCGACATGGGCTGCCTATTTTTCCTGTCTAAGGCATTCACTGGCCAATCCGGACGTTGTTTCCTCATGAATATTAATAAGATTTCCATAACCACCCTGTAAAACGCAAGTTGCCCAACCATCCATCAACTTTGCTACAGAGTACAAAAACTGTGGGTGTCCTATCATCTTAAATTTTTTTCATCAAAGTATTATTCTGCACCATTATTTAGCAATATTTTTCACTCTTGTAACTTTTCAATCATATTCTAAGTTATAGGGCTCTCGAAAACATTCACAGCTCTAAAAGATATATCCAGCACCATCATGATTTTCAGTCAAAGCCAAGAAAGCACCATATTTAAGTTTAATGGAAGCAGTTCTCCTTCCGTGTGTTTTAAAACAATAGTACTGCATAAATTTATGCATTTAACCATTTGAGCATCTTCAAATTGTCTTGTATTTGTATGCTGGACACCTACCACCGCCTAAGGATTCTCTGCTGACACCCTATAGCATGACCTATCAAAACCAGCAGTCACTACAGTTGTTTTATTTTACCTAAAAAAGGTTTACCTACATTATAATACATCTCATTTACAAGACTTTTCATCAAATTTCCACTCAGATTTTGAAGCAGCATCAACTCAGTTGCAAAGGCTATGCATTTTAACTTGTCATGTGGACCACAAAAGCATTAACACTAACAGGCCAAAGAATTCGCAAACCATGCAACTGGAACGCTGTATGTTATATGCAGGCTCATGAAACAATAAGATACTTTTAAAAAGGTTAATATTCATACAGACATTTAACATATAGGTTTAAAGACAACCACATCTTCAGTTGCAGCATGTGTAAATTGCAAATATTAACACAACTAAATCAAACTTCAACCATTAATGACAAGGACAAGAGAGTTCTGTTAAACCCATTTCCAATTCACACGTCACATTTCAAAAGCCAACAGCTCAAACAAATAGACAATTATAACTGTAGAAGCATAATCTGCTTTATTTTTAAAATTCCTGTCAACAAGTTCTTTCATGTGGAAGGAACTTAAAAAAGGACAAATATTTTGAAAGGATAAACAGGTAAGATACCAGACTGTAGGATCAGTTCTGGAGCAAACAGCAAACTAGTCCGGTAATTTAACATGGACACCGTTAAAAACCCGAGCTTCCACAGTACAATGTCCATCATCTGCCCTTTCAAATATACCTCTGTAGACAAAAACAAAAACAGCAAATATACTAGTAAAAGGGTCATATTTTAGAGAGCCAATCAGGCAAGGGGGGAGGGGGTGAAAACCAATCATCTCTCTGGGGCGGAAACAATTGTCTGGTAAAAAAGAATCAATCAAATAAATCCACCAATCAGAAGGGGGGGTGAGCATCACATTCATCTTCATCACTTGAGGAGGTAAAACACCCTGTGAGAAAGTAGTAAAATATTCTTTATATACTTGTTTATCTTTTATTAAATATAATATAAACCAAGTATACACTCTGGCTACCCCCAGCACAGGATCTTAACATAGATGCATGTGAATCAGTGAAACACCAATATAAAATAGGTCTAAACATGTCTAGTGTTTTGTAATGTGATCTTAAGCAGTAACATTTTAAAAGCATTACAGAAGACAGCAAAAGGGAAAATTTCCATATATTCAAAACAAGACAGACACCATGTCATTATGAACTACATCGGCACCTAACAATTTAGCATCAATCTCCTCCAAGAAGAGCTGACGGCATCAACTGAAGCTCAGAAAATTTATATGCCCAGACTTCGGCAACTTTGCCCTTCCCAAAAAAAAAATAAATTGCATTCATCCCAATTATGATTAATTTATTGCTGCCATCACCAAGACCACTGACTGCTCTAAACATCTGCACATTAGTTACGCTGAACAGATTTAGAAAAGGGTTCTTGTAGATTATTTTTTTGGATTCAAAAAAAAAAAAAAAAAAAAACTGTAAAACTGAGCCTTTAAATATTGAGGCTCACGCTAAATACTTGGGGGTGTATTGGGGGGGGGGGGTAAACATATAAATTGCCTAACATATACTTATATACATCTGTAATACAGTTAGTCATCAGCAGAAGAAAAATAAGGTTCCTTACATCAGCTGTCAAAAACGGGGCCACATGACTGGGTGGCGCTGAGCGGCAACATCCAACCTCAGATTTACACATTTACACTCAAAATATGAAACGCAAGGTTACGGGCCCACAAAACGGGGGCCTGTTACAGAACATGCAAAAAACACTGCATCCACCCCAAAGAAGCCGCAAAAATAAAAATTGCAGTATCTCCCCCCACACGCCCCCTCCACCCATGTCAAACTGCATCCCTGTTTATGCGACAAAAGGCATCTCATGTGGAACAAACACACTTGCAGTTATCTAAGCACATCTCCGTAAGCTCACAAAAAGCACTACACTGGCGACAGAAACTGGAGGTGTCTTCCCGTGATCCATCAGGATTCGCTTTTCTAACCGTGTTCATATAGAATGGATGTCCCCAAAAGTTAAGGTTTCAAGGTTTTTTTTTTATTGAATAAAATGTCTTTAAAGTAAGTCATGGTTCAGATTTTTTTTGTTTTCGTTTTTTTAAAAAAAAGGTTAAAACTTCACAAGAACCAGCAGAAACGGAAGAAAACAACAATGAAAAAAATGGTGCAGAGTTCAATAGTAGACAAAGAAAGGAGCTTCTTGCAGTAAGCGTTCGACATCAGCCATGTCCAGCACCTGTAGTCCGGAGGCTGGGGACAGTTTGGCAAGGAAACCAAATGTCTGCTCATCCACAATTTTCCCCCCACAATGCTGGAAATGTAAATCCTAATCATTATTTTTTTTCTTGAAATGAACATAATAAATAAAAAGGAAACCAAAAGTCTGCTTTTAAAAGTGTGTCCCCAAACTACTGTGTCTTATCCTTAATATATTTATATGCTGTGTTCAATAATAGTGTCTGGCTTTGAGATTTTGGAAACGGACGAGCCACTTCCTCTCTTGGGATCCCCTGAAGAACGCTGTGCGGGGGTGGGTGGGGTGGGGGCTCTAGTGGTCTCTGTGTGACTACTGTGGCGAGTCAGCGGGGACCAGTCGTGGCCCAGCTACACTTTTCCCTCCATCTTCACAGACTGGGGCTTGATGGCTCCTGTGCGTGTCGGCTTTATGTCCCCGGGGGCCAAGGGTTCCTGCAGCTTGCCTGGCATCCCCCCCGACGAGCCCTTTCCCTCCGCTACGCCTGTGCGGACATCGCGCTGGGCCTTGGTCTTTGATAAAGCAAAGGAGCGTTAGAAAATCTCACTGGCAATACCTTCTGTACTGCAAGGTAATGTGAAATGGTAACAAAAGACAGAATGACAGCAAGGGGGAGAAAATAAAAGTTAAATTACCTATATTTACAGTGGGTGGCTCACCTTCATGCCATCCTCTGGTCCCTTGGAGGAGGAGTCAGAGGTGGCAGGGGAGGTAGAGGGTGCCGGCTCACGCCCAGGGCTGGGGTACGAGGGAGGGCGGATGACTACGGTCTTGTTGACCTGCATGACTGGCCGCTGGATGGGAGAGGGGAAGGGGCTTGTGGTGGGGGGGCGCATGTGCATGACAATGTTGCCTTGTGGGGGGGGGACCTGAGAAATAAGAAGTCAGGGTTAGCTGACAGCAATTAGACCTTGTGTAGAATTTCCATGCCTTCCTCACAGCAGGTTATTGCATGCAGTTGACAAAAGTACACATTATACATTTTAATATCTGACAGAGCCAAGAGAATCAGGGTGAGGTTCTGCACTCCGAAGGGATACGAGTTAAAATTTCAGGAAGGGCTCCTAAAAGGAGCTCTCCAGGTAAGGGACCTGGGCAAGTATCCGGAAGGTCATGGGTTTGATTCCAGTAGCCAGCAGACTAGTTATATCACTGTTGAGCCCTTCAGCAAGGCTCTTAACCCGAACTACTCCAGGGGTGACATCTCACTTTGCTCTCGGACCCAAAGCTTTACTCAGAGGTACCCATATTCTAAGGGGTGGGGACAGACAAAATGTAGGCAAGCAAGAAATTGGCCTGAGTGTAACATACCTGTTGAGTGTAGTGTCCAGGTAGAGGGGCCACAGCTGCTGGACCTCCAGGACCAGAGGGCTTTCCGCTGGGGCTGACAGAACCTGGCCTGGACAGAGTAAGGATTTTCATTTAATGACCATTAACCCTGAGGAGTCTGAGGCCTCTCAGACACTTTCGGGGTAGTCTGACATGCCTTGACATTTTAAAATACTTCACCCATCTAAAAAACGTTTATCACAAGTGTTACATGAGCTTTTTTTAGCATAAACTAAAATTTTAGCACCAATAATCTGAGACCACAAACTTTAAACATATACTTTTCAAAAACCTATTTCAGACATGCTGAGAAATTGTAAAGATCACATTATAAACGTTTCTAGCCAAGACCTTTGAGCTCTGAAGCTTATAGACACAGGGGTTGGCTACACGTAGGTGAAAGAGATACTGAAATTTTATGTGGTTTGATTACTAAAGTGTTAGAACTTTAGAGTGACACTCTTTTTTTCAAAGTCAGTGCCCTATACAATGAATATTGATGAGATAGGTGTTCCCACACCTGTAGTAGTTTGCACACTGTCAATGGCCCACCAGTCTGGAATGTCACTGCACCCCACACCCATCACTTTGGAAAGGTAGTTTGAAACGCAAGAAAAGTAGCAACAATAAAATCCCTTTCACAGTTTATTGGTAGACAGAATGAAAAACTGACCATATAAATATAGAAAGCGATAAATATGATGCAGTGCCTATGCAGAGTTAACAGAAATAAAATAATTCACACGCTTTGGGGGCGACGGCATCGTTGACCGTGTATCTTTCTTGTGTATTTCGGTTTATATCTTGCTGAAATTATTATATAGAATAATGGGAAAAAAAAACACTGACTAAATCCGTAACCTGTCTTCTTTTCAAAGCTTCCATTGTAGGAAGTATTAAAGTTTTTAAAATTAGGTTAAATAGGCAAAAAAGTAAGCCATGTCACCTTCCTTTGTTTTACATGCATCGGGGACATGTAGTAGAACACTCTCAGCTGAAGATCGCTATTCACAAAAAAAGTGATCTAGAACTCATTCTGAATCTCAGAAGTTGAACCGTGAACGCCAACCTAAGAGAACTCGCACACGCGGGGAAATGAATCATGCGATACGTCTCTCAGCGGAAACAAAGGGTAACGCTTCGGTCTCAGCTTCGTATTCGCTGATAGCGTCATACATGTTTACACTAGCTAAATGCATATATTCAGACAGTAAAACAGGCAAAACGCAGAGGGACAATACAATGACCGGACTGGGGAAACAAATTGAAACGTGGACTAAATACAGAGGAATAATGACAACATGCAGAAACCGCTGATCACACGGAGATTCCACGTGAGGTTAACGAGAGGGAGTGGCACACGGAAAGAGCAGACGATCAGGGCAGGACACTTTTTTTTTTTTTAAACTTTACGCATTGATTTGGATACATCTACTTTCTTACTTTACAAATTACTGTTTTGATAAATGTGCTTCTACAGTATTCGATCAGAACTCGAACCTTTTAGGATTCGAACCTGAGTTCTGAATGGATACAGTTCGAGTTCTGAGGTACCACTGTATTTCTTTACCCAATATCAGCTGTCGGATTATGCTGTTTTGCGAATAGCGAGATTTGCAAGTGGGCAGGCGATCAGAGCTGCTTTGAGACACAGACGCTTAAGTCAGTCACTCTTGTTCTTTCTATTCATATCAGGGAGCTGTAAAAATATATTTAGTTTCTAACTATATATATTTGAAAAGTGGACAGTCCAAGGTTTCTGATGGTGTTTTTTAAATCTGTATATGATAAAAACTTGCAGAGTTATTTAAACGGATTAACGAAATTTCTGTCAGATCCAGAGGTTAAAAACAGAAAATTGGGGTGATGGCAGGTAAACATTCCAGAGTAATGAAAAGGGCACCTGCCCTCAGGACCGGATGCGTTGGGGCCTCACCTGTAAGACCCCCCTGACATGCCCTGTGAATGGTTCGGCTTCTCTGCAAACTGGAAGCCTTTCATCTCCATCTGGGGGGTCTGGGGAGCAAATGGGCAAAAGAAGAGATCAGTCACACGCACCTTCCCACCATCACACAATGACATAACTTGGCTTATGGAACTAAACCAAGGTAGAGGTGCCTTTAGGCCGGGGAGTAGGGGGCTGAGTTCACCTCTCTACTCGCTGTCATAACGGGAGGCTGTGAGCCAGGAGGCAGCATTCTCCGGGGGGCACCCACAGACAGGTTCTGGCCCTGCAGTGGCTGGATGGACTGGGGCAGGATGAGGTGCTGCTGAGCAGAGCCATATCGCAGCTGGGAGCCGGGAAGGGGCATGGTCACCTGGGAGAGGGCATGAGACAGGCATAGAATCAGCAAGAATCATCAGGAGCGGAAAATGGAGGGCACCAGAGTCTACTGATGAAGCAGTGCTAACAAAATGCTATCCACTGGCTAGTCCACAGCCAGTGGTGAAGTGAAAATCACAGTAGCCAGAGGACTAGAATTAAAAAGCAAGTAAAACCAATTACCTGGATGAGCTGGCTGTCCAGGAGCTGAGATGTGCCGATGCCTGGGCCCTGGTTCATCTGCCCGTCGTAGACCAGGGGTTGGCTACCGTTCATTGGCTGGTAGTGGGAGCCCGACTGGGGCTTGACCATCTCTGAAGGCTGCATGCCTGGAAAAGCAGAGTAAGGCCCCTTCAGGGGGGCTCCGCCCGATAGCACCATGGGGCTGGGCTGAGACAGGTTGGGGTGCATGTAGACCTGGGACCTGTAGGGTTTACAATGGGCACAGAGAGAAGCACAGTTAAAAATTCCATATATCTCTATGATTATAGCAATTTAATGATCTTGTACAACACATAAGCCTGAAACCCCCTGGTTCTCAAATGCCTCCCCCTCCCTCCCCGGGCTGATTGTGCCGGCACCTACCTGAACGGCTGGATGGAGCTGAACATCTCCTGGGACTGGGAGACAGGCAGGCCCCCGCGGAGCCCCATCTGGGCCTGGGCCTGGAGGGACGTGTGGAGGGAGATGGGGATCTGCTGGGCAGCGGCGGCCTGCAGGGAGGAAGGAAACGAACCCTTTAGATCCAAGCGGGAACGAGTGCTGGCTGCGAGAAGCCCGTCTCCGCCTTAACGTCAGGGTCTACATGACACTGGCAGGCATGCCTGCGTTTTGCCCTTGGCCCACCTGCTGGTAGCTCTGCTGCTGCGTCATGGGCGGCACCAGGCGAGGCTGGCTGGGAAACACGTGTCCATCCAGATACAAGGGGGGAATATGGCTTCCTGCAGCAGCAGAGAATTAACAGATCAGTTGTGCAAAGTCACACGTGCTGGGACGGCCATAGTTTCTTTCACCACACGCATGCGTCACCTTGCATGGAAACGGATGGTGCCACTGATGCCACAGGCATGGGGGGCATGGAGACACCCCCGAAGGAGCTGTAGCTGACCCCACTGGAGGAGCCGACACTGCAGGCCGGCTGGCCCCCGGAGCCCGCCCCCACCGGGGAGCCCTGCTCCGGCAGGGACTGGGAGTTCTCCCAGGCCTTGCGTGCAGACTCCATCTGCAGGACAGGAGGGCAGGGCAGGGCAAGTGAGCACTCACAGGTACAACGCTGTACAGCACAGGTCAAGAGCTCAGTCATTTTTCAGACTGATCAGGCACTAAGCGGTCATCCCATAGGTTTGTAAATAAACAGTACAATGTTGATTGTGCATACCACACTGTACACACATTTAGCTTGTGACTAACAATCTGGCTACCTTGAGTGTAAGGTCTGCGCTGGGGAAGGAGATGGGGTTGAGACCAATGCCTTGCTGAAGATGCTCCCTGCGGAGCATGGGTACAGCCTGAGTGAGGGCAGCCTGGTGAGAAGATGAACCATCAGTACTGGAGCAAGGGGCCCCCACAGAACAAGCTATATGCATCTGCAAATCATGTTTCTCCTTTCAAAAATATTGTTATAAATACAAAGTTAACACCTTGTCCCACATGATGACCCCCGCCCACCCGATTACTCACATTGCTGGCCAGGGCATCCTGAAGCTTAGAAGCTGGGCTGGATGCAGGCACCGTGGCAGCACCAGGGGGCAGGCTGAAGTCGGCATCCTTGGCGCTGACACCAAATTCTATGGGTGGCACGGGGATGACACCATCCACATGGAGGTCCACACCATTCACGGGGGCCACAGGCCCCTCCAGGCCCTCGGAGCCTTTGCGGTGCTTGAGCGAGCGCTCGTTGCCTATTGGACCTGGCTTGTGCTCCTTGCTCTGCTCTGGTCCGGCGTCCGAATCCTGGATCAAGTGGGTCACAAAGAAGCAGGAAATGAAGGGGCAGCCTGGCGAGAGCTGATTGACCCTTTACGTCACAACCCAACGCAAAGAGCCTACAGACTGTAGAAAAGAATTTGATGTCACCGAGATGTTTCCCCATAAGTGGGTCAGGACGCGTGATCTTAGGGAACATACTGGCAAGCGCGTATCAGAAACAGAAGACAGCCCAAGGTTGGCTGCCAAGCTAAAAACCACCTGACCACTACCTTAAATACATGTAATTTCTGTACAACTATGAAGTCAGACATTTCTATACAGGATTATTGCAAGACTTCACAGCTAGTCAGAGAAATTTTCCCCAAAAACACAGGCCTGCACATCACCCTGCAAGGCAACATGAAGACCAGACATGTACCAAGACTTGACCTCGCCCAAGACGAGGCGCTCCAACCCTCTCTGCCTCAACAGTAAGCTCTAACCATCCACTGAAAAGCTCAGAAGGCTTCATCACTCAGAAGGTGCCTTTAAAGTGGGCCAGGATTGGTAAGGGGGGTTTGTTCTTAAATTAAGGGGCACACATGGCTTGTTTGATTTTGACTGCACCTTCTGTCCCATCTGATTGGGCGGCAGGTCTTTGGGCACGTTGGGTTTGGGGTCTGGAGGGGGGGACGCGATGATTTCCATTGACTTGACTGTGCCATATGGGGAACTTCTCTGTGAGGAGTTGGCAGAGGAACCCTGAGACTCAGCACTCAGGTCAATGCCACTGTCAGTCTGACTCCCCTTAAACACCTGGGAATATAGACACACAACACAAAGCGTGTTTCAGACTCCAATTAAATTAGCAAATATGGGGAAAATTTGGTTTGATGGCTATTTTCCCTTTATGTTGAGTTGGGATTGAATGCTGCATGTTTTATCCAATCTCATGCTGCTTAAAATTTTTCCCTTTTAAAATTTAGTCTCCAGGTTGGGGTTTAATTATGCTGAGTCTCAGGCATCTTCCTTCAGAGTAGGTACCATCCAGCCAGGGGCAACAAAGGTCCAGGGGGAGAAAACAGCAGTTAGCAGAGAGCTAATGCTTGCAGCGAGGGAACGGGGAACTTCCTAGATGATCACACTGAGCTTTATCCAGAGCTGGGACTCTATCAGGGTCCCAGGGTCAGTGAGACGAGATGACAAATCCAAAGGCAGTTGAATGAAACAGTGGCTGGTGTAGGAGGGCACAGACAGAGCGGCCAACGGTGCTGACAGGACACGGGCCTTAACCCAGGGTGGAAACTGGTGCAAACCAGAACTGCGTACCTCAGAGTTGGTCTCGCCGCTAGGGTAGGAGACTGGCTTGGTCCAGGCATCGCCACCTGATGGCTGAACAGTTAGAGCTGTGGGGGGAAAAAAAATAAAAAAACAGCCATACAGCAAAATGAGCCAAATCTTTGAAAACCACAACTCTGAAGCAGACGGACGTTTGTGTTACAGTGACCACTTGCAGCTTGAGGTAGTCAGTCAAGACTAGGGGCCTCATTTATAAAACTTTCTTACGCACTGATTTGATCTTAGAGTGTTCGTACGATCAAATCCACGTCAAAGT
>JAODJW010000117.1:4622854-4633603 GCA_026777045.1 Hyperopisus bebe
AAGGATGGTTTCTACACAAGTCTTTATAAATGAGGCCCTAGGTCTTATATTTGCTGCCTTTTAAGACCTGATACAACTAAAGCTCCATCGCTACGACCGCTGGCAGTCAGACCCGCTCACCTGAGCTGTTTGTCTCCCAGATGTCGGTCCCCAGGTTACTGGCTGAAAGCACCTCCTCGGACTGCTCCATAGACAGACTCCCCTGTTTCTTCGCAAAGCGTGGAGGCATCTTTGATGCGATTGTTCTGCTCTTCACTGGCACCTACGACCGCATTAATGCAGGACAGTTAACGTGTAGCCTAAACCTCAAGGCGAAATCTCAAGTTTCGTACAAATGCACCAACAACCTCAAACTAAAGCCAACCCCTCCTCCCCTACCACCCTGCATTTCTCACCGGTGACCCCTGCTCTTTTTTTCTCCGCTCATCTTCCATTGGACGACGTTGCTTCTTTGACAGTGACTCCGAGAACCCCTCTGGACCGGGCACTGCCCCTGCGGTGTCACCTTCTGCTGGCGCAGCACAGGAATGGATGAAGACCCAGCAAGGCCATAATTGCTAATCTGCCTGTTTTAAATATTACCAGCTTACGAACACTAGATTTAAGCACCAAGTACTTAAAATATTCAACTGCCAACATAACGTGTCATTTAAAGCAAGCCAGCCTCATGTTCTTCCATGGATGGAACTGGCACAGCATGGCAGCCAGAGAATTCACACGCAGTGTTCCTGTGGCTGGGGTCCATCTGTCTGCTGGCTAGGCAGTGCCGCACTTACGTGGGTAGCTGTTCAGCTCGTATGGAGACACTGGCTCTACTTTATCTCCTTTCAGCACCCCAGCCTTAAGGTCCTTCTCCATCTTCTTCCCAGCAGAATCACAGAGGATCCCCTGGGGCACGTCATTGGGCTGCTCCACACTATAGATGGACCCTGAGGTCTCCTCAGAGGTTCTGCTCAAATAGATAACAGATTTTAATAGCATCCTTGTTGGTCATACTCATTAGTGGAAGTAGATTAACCATACTTTGAGATCTCCACTACATGCAGACAGAGACCTAAATTATCGAGAAACAGCTACATAGGCTAGTCAAATACCTCTTGCTATTGGGAGACATTCCATTTTGCCAAGCTTCGCTCCTGGTGGATGAGGTTGATACAGCCACAACATCAGATGACCGGGACATTTTTCCACTCTCCATGACAACTGGATCCCCTTTGCGGTTCTGTCTGTCCACCAGGGGGCGCTGGCTTGAGAAGCTCCTCTTGGAAAGCTCCCTCTTTTCTCCAGAGCCCAGGTCACTGGGTAGCGAATCCGAGGTCACATCGCCCTGCAAAGGCACCCCACCCTTCTCCCGGCGGTCGATGAAGTCACTGTTTTCAGAGCTAGACTCCCAATCCTCAGTCTGGTCCTGGAGGCCTCCATGGTCTCGGCCCCGACCCCCAAGATGGTGGCCAGACCCTGGGTCCTCTCCAGTTTTTGGGCGGCTGGGCCAGGTGCTACCAAACTCCCCGTTGACATGCTCCTCACTGTTCCACTGGCACCCAAGCTCCTTCTCCTGCCGTAAGCGGCGGAAGCGTGGCGGTTTGTCTTGACGGGGAGGCCGACGTCGCCTCAGAGGTCGGTTATCCGGATTATCGGCCTCCACATAATAGTCTCCTTCACCTCCCCGGTCCTCAGTTCTGTTCTCTGTAAAAGGACTGCCATGCTTCTGAGTGTATTTGGAAGGCTCTCTATCCAGTGGTCTTCTGGGATAGGTCTCAGTGCCAAAACCATAGCCGTTTTCTTGCAAGGGGCTAACGGCAAACTGACCTCCTCTTCCCCTCCAGGTGGTAATCTCTCGGGAGCTGAAGCCCCGGCCATACCCAGCGTTCGTGAGCCGTGGTGGGAGGGCACGTCCAAAGCTGCGGGTACTTTTGGCCTTGTCACGGGACTCGCCACTGCCAGCCTGGTCATCAGTGTACACCTTGTTGGACCTCCAGGAATCCTTGTCAACAACCTTCCTGACACTGCTGGGCTCAGAGTATCCCACTTCCCCGTTCTCAGTCCCCTTCTGGCGCGGGCGCTTGGGGAGCTCCTCGTACTCCGAAGCCTCGCTCAAGGTCTCACTCACATTCCGTCGCCGTGGCTTCCCCCTTTGTATGTCGTCAGCCTTGACAAATTCCCGTGGGCCGCCACCACCCCGGCCAATCCTCTGAGCATTGCTGTTGACGCCGTAGCCTCCTCTGGAGACATTCCCTCCCCGTCCCCCACGGGCCCCACCCCGGGAACTGAACTCCCTGAAGCCTCGCCCACGCCCACGACTCACTCCCCTCACCCCAGCAAATGCCTGTTCCTCATCGATGAAGATCCAGTTGTTGCGCCGAGGAGCTGTGGGATCCCTGGAGTCCTGGCTCTCCCTAGCCTGGTTCTTCCCATTGTCCCAGCTACCTTCTTCCTCAGTGGAGCTGTTTGCCTTCTCGGGTTTGGAAGTAGTGGGAGATTTTTCTTCCGGTGTTGGTACAGGAGGGGCAGGGGGGTATCTGTTCCCAAAAGGTTGGCAGGAGTCCTTTTTCAGGTCATACACATTGGTAAGGACCTCCTTCTCCAGCCGGTAAGGAACAGGCTTCTCCTCTGGCTCTGCTTTAGGCTTTTCATTCTCCTTGTCATCTACTTTAAGGGCTTTCAGCACTGGTTTCTTGATGGGCCCAGTCCTCCGGGTCAGGATCCTCCCACTGGCCTCAGATGCCTGGCTGCCTTTGCTGGATCCCGGCTCGGACCATTGTGACTGAATGCTTCCTTCCTTCTTTGGACTCTCGCTCCTCCAGAGGTCAGCCTCAAAAGTCTTGTCCTTCCCAGGGCAATTGAAGTCCTCATCCCGGGACCCCATGCTATCCTTGTGGTGCCTGTTGTAACCGACCTCTTTGGCGTCTGGTTTTGGGCAGTCGGACTCCCCGGACCGGGGCCACTTCTGGGCAGCTGGAGGCATGGCTTCCTCATGAGACACCTTCCTTGGGGAGGATCCAAGAGGCACGTCCCCCCACCGACTCTGACGATGGCCAAGATGGGGAGGCTCCTCCAGAACATCACCGTACTCCTTTCCTCTATCATTGGTCACGTCCTCCTGGGAACCCTCTCTCTCACTCCTGTATACCAAACAAATAAAATTCAAAATTAAATTTTCCATTGCAGACTACAAATGCAATCAATAAAAAAAACTGTAGCTTAGAAAATTCCTTTGTTCAAAACTGTTCGAATCGTACTAGAATCCATTCTCTACAAAATCTGATTTAATTCAGCCACAATCAAATACCACCACACAAGTCTGCACAACAGACCTGCTCTCAGGACAGCTCATGTCTTTGCCCTCATGCTGCCTCTGGTAGGGGGGAGTGAAGCTGCGAGGAGGGGCAGGAGGGTAACTGTCCTGGCGCCAGATGGGGTAGGGTTCGGCAGTTTGCGCTCGCCTCTCCTGGAGCATGCTGGGACGGCAACCCTCATCTGAGGTAGATCCTGGGCTGTTCAGATGGTCCTGCTGGATGATGGGCTTCATCATCCCTGTGGAAAGAGGAGACAGATGATCACTCAGCTCTCTTTCCAAATGATTTATGGCACTTTTCCAGTGGCAACAGGAACCAGGCCATACCCGATCCGGCTCGGTAAAGGCATTACCAGGTTTGAAACAGTGATAATGATGTAAAACCAAGAAGATGCTGTTTACTATGCATACGACTAACGATATGATAACATTAGCCTGCTAAATCTGCATTAAGAATCCATTCTGTGCATTCTATAGTACTTTTTCCAAGTAAAAGATTAGAAATTTTTAAGTTCTGAGTTATCGGGAATGGATCAATACATTGCGATGAGCGATACTACTAATCCATGCACATTGACGCAGATCATGGGTTCTTTTTCGTCTCCCAGCATTTTGACTAATCAGATGGTGGTGACGCAACCAGCACAGTTAAGTCACACAGCTCTGCCGGTAGATTGTACCTGTGCTGACATGGCCCTATTAAAAACAGTCTCGCTGCAGTTCAGCTAGGATATGGCCCAGTTCTTGGCGGTAGTGGAAAGGCACCATTAGTTACCCATTGGTAGTAGGCAACCTTATACGACAACACACAGGGGAAGTATTTTTCGTTGAACCCAAATGGGAACTAGATTTTGTACTGGCTAATATAACACTGCCCCAGTTTACCTGAAGTGTGAACTGCGGTGGAGTAGAAGTCCACTGGGGAGCCTGCCTGTGCCATGCGAGGATCCACATAAGGGGGCATCATCATCCAGCGCGGGTCAAAACCCAGCATGTGTGGAGGGTAGAAACCACGCTGGTGGTGGGTGCTGCCTGACTGGGCCAAGGGGGCTGATGGCTGCGGCCAGTGCTGCATTTTATACACCTGCTCCTGGACAGGGAGGAAAAAGTGCAAAACATGCAACATGGGCTGGGCAGGGTATCGCAGCCAGGAGACCATTAACAACCACAGATTACAGGGCAAGAAATGGGGGGGGGGGGGGCATAAGTGCTCACAGAGAGAACGGCGAGTCATATACAGCACATTAGTAACATCTATGTGAACAAACGAGCACTAGTGAGAACTAAACAGAATTCGACAGAGCCTGTGCTCACCTGCTGCTTCTGAAAGCGAGGGGGGAGAGACTTCTGGAATTTGCCATAGTCAGGGAGGGGAGAGGCGGGGTCAGTCCTGTCATCGTCGCTGCGGTAGCCAGAGCCAGGCCCTTCATCCTCCCGATACTCTTGGGTGGGGCACGGCTCTAATGGTACCTCCGACAGTTCTGGTTAAAAAGTACAAGTCATTGATTTGAAACCCAATGGGTCAGTTAACTAAGCGTGTAATTCCTGAAGAATTCAGTCCACAGACAAAACAGTCACAGTGCCAAAGAACACTAGGTCATGTTTTGCGGCTTTCACTTACGAATTTCACAATGGCGAGCATAAAATGACCCTGACAATTTCTAGACTGTCGGGCAAAGAGGGCAGGTTGACAATGTAATTTGTTGGGAATCCCCAATATGGTCTTTAGGGGATGGTTTTAAAATTAGATTAGATAAGGTATTGATCCCAGGAGGAAATTCTTGTGCATTGAGCAGCAAGGAATGTTTAGCACAGAAACATATGTACAGACTTTCTTGAAACAACAGTTCCAAGATACACTGCAGCAGACATTGGACAAATCCACAAAACCAAAACAATTCAACAAGCACCGCAAGCGTGTCCTAAAGGGAGAAGCTCCGGGACAGCATTCTTGCCCTTGGGAAATGGTCTTGTTTACCTTTAGCTCCATACTGCCAGTTCTCCTGGCGCATCCGGGGTGAGTCCTTGGCAGGAGAGAGCGGCGGCTCCCTGCCATCCACCTCCCTGGCGGTTCCCTCTGGCCTGGATAGCCGCTCAGTTTTGCCAAACTTTTCGTCCAGCCGCTTGAGCTTTTCGGCACAGGCGGCCAGGCGCTCCTCGCGGGCACGCCGCTCCTCTTCCTCGCGACGTCTGCGGGCACGCTCCACTGCCTCCGACAGCTCCGTGGAGGCAAACTTGCCCCAGGGAGCTGTCCGTGGCGCCTCGTCCTTCTCCTCGAGCGACTCCCCCCGGTGGATGGTGCTTGGAGTGGCAACCTTCTGCTGGTTCTAAACACAGCAAAGCGCTGCATGAGAAGTGGACCTGATCCCACATAGCAAACAGTTCAATACAAATGAAACAGGTGCATCCTGTCCTGGATCCTACAGGCAAAAGTGGAGACTGGCAGCAGTCCTATTCTGGCGTACCTGCACATCTGCAGGGGGAAACCGGCCTGCAAGCTTCGTGGAGAGGTGGGACTCCACATAACGGTGATATCCCTCTTCCTCTGGCCCATCCTGGGTGTAGGTCCCCTCGGCCGAACTGTGAGAGGACTGGCGGTCCCGGCAAAGCTCCCACTCTCCCCTGTCGGACCGCGGACCATCAGACACAATTGGTCAAACCCTTCAGATCAGCCTGTCACTTGTGACCGCTGACCTCTCCAAGTAGACAACAGTATTGACAGTGTCATTAAAATGAACAGCAAACAGGCTTTAGCATCCCGCCTCCAGCAAATCCTAACGCATTAGACACTGACTTTAGCACACATATAATTGAATTAATCAACTACACTAGCAGAAATAACAAAAACATCCCCCAGGACATCGTCATCCGAGCAAGCCATTTGTCTGCTGGGCCAGTAGAATGAAAGATCTGGAACTCACCACTTTTTACTCTTCTCATTACAAGAATGGTCCTCCTCATCATCGCTGAACTTCAGTTTCTCACTGTAATCGACTTCCTCATGAAGACCTAAAAAGGAAGGGGCACAAATAGCCATATGGAGTAAGATGTGTTCCACAGAATGAGAATGCTTTCTGCACTTCCACGGAAAACATAAGACTATTCAAGAATCTGTCTTATTTCTCTGTTCATTACATTGATGTGAAACGGATACCTCTGTGTGCCGAAATAAAGTTTCACTGTGCTGCATTTAATTACAAAGAAAAGCAATCCCCTAATACTATGAGGAAAGGGAGGGGAGTGATCACTCATAATTCAACCGAAAAAAAAACATGCAGTCACCTGCCCAGCCGTCTTCACACTCATTATCCAGGTCATCCAGGTCTTTCAGGTCCTCTGGGTTGATGATGGCAGGGCGGGGGGCTCGATCACCAGGGCGGTGGACAGGGCGAGATGAGGGTCGAGCGGGGGCACGGATAAAACGGTTCTCCCTCCTTACCTCTCCACTGCAGGGTTGAAGTTGGTTAAAAAAAGTCAAGGGTTATCATAAGCATGGCGCTAATATTCAAAAGCTTAAAGGACCAAACACAGCTATATCTAGAGTATGAGAGCCCTAACACACACTGTAACAATGCAGCTGCAGTCAACCCTCCAATCATATTCAAGCACAGCAACACAGAGTCTCAACCATTCAATCACATTCCAATCTTGTGGGACAAATCAGTGTCAGCCCTCACCCAACGGGATCAGCAGCAGGGAAAGGTTGGCGAAAGGTAGGCCGGGCTTCGAAACGGGCCGGGGCAACAGTGGGGGTGGATCCATGCTCCGTGGAGACAGAGGGGTCACGGGGCTCTTTGGGACACATCTAAAAGAAGCACATGGGTTACACCAAGCAGAGCCCAACTCTACATCAGGGCAGTAGGCAGACAAGTGCTGAGTGGGAGGACAAGTATATAAAAATCACCCTCAGCATTGTGCCGAAGATAGGCTGTGTTTTGTGTGAAAAGGTGACAGGAAAAAGCGCAACCAAGGCCTGATCACAAGTTAAAAAAGATAACCTAAATATCAGATTTTAATATAGAGCTTTTCATAACTTCACTTGTCATAACATGCATTTCTGAGATCATGGGCCGATGGTCCATCTCACTTCCATGCACGAATCTCACATTTCCCAACAATAACGATCCAGAAACATAAATCCTTTTGTTGTAATTAATGTCAGGAATTGGATCTGTGACTCGAGGAGGCTGATTGGGTGTCAGAGCATCAGCCCTTTCCCCACAGCCTGGGCTCTGGGGCACTCACAAAGGCAGGAAGCATGTCGTGGTAGGTGGTACTGGAGTGGTGCTGGTACTGGGAGCCGGGGGGCACGGCCCTGCGAAGGGGCTGCGCCGGGCGAAGGGAGAGGTCCTTTGGATCGGAGACTGGAGTCGGGACTGCGGGGGCAGCAGGGGTGGAAGAGGCGGTGGTGACATTCGAGGAGACAGGTGCAGCAGGGGGAGGAATTGTGGTGGGATCGGCTGCCACGCCGCTCTTGGCCTCAGGTTCAGCGGCAATGGCAGCTGGCGAGGTCGTGGGGTGCAGATTCCTCCCACCACCCTCCCTCCAACTCGTCACATCTGGGAGAATGAAAAAAAAATATATATATAAAAAATATCACACTACAACAAAACAGGATGATTGACAACAAGCCATCAGAAAACACACACCAACACACATTTTACCACTTCAGCAAAGCAATAATTACAATGAATCTTTCACTTCAAAATAAATAAAAGAAGCATTGCAACCAGGGCAGTGAGAAAACATCTACATGATTAATACGGATACAGGTTCCCCTGTGCGGGCAGGAAATTAAATGCAGGGACCATCAGCCACCTTTCTGGCAGTACCAGGCCAGGGGCCCACCGGCCAATGGGAAGCGGTCTTACTCTGTGGGCGGAGGCTTGGTCCTGGCCCATACGACAGATCGAAGGCGCTTTTTTCCTTGCCGGCCTTGTCCTGTTCCCCAGCTGCCTTCAACGTTGGAAATTCCTCGTGAGAGAAGGGCTGCAGTCGGTTTAAGACCCTTGAACCTGTGTCATGGAAATGGCGGCGACACAGAGGCAACTGTAAAAATGGAAAGTTACTGGGCAAGCTTTACTTAGGCTGGCATGCAAAACTGCCAGACAAACTGACAGAAAAAAAAGATTTTCCATCACCTCAAGACAAGACACTGGAGCCTTGACCTTCTGTCTAACATGACAGACGAACACCTCACCCGATGAGCATTTCAACCAAAAAGTGTCTATGCAGACTCACCATCTTGTTCTACTGCCTTTCCATTGAGCTGTGCCCATTGTTTTGGTCCACCTGTATTTGTATTCTATAAAACAAAAAAAAAGCTCACGGTCAGTGCCTGTCTGCCGTACACAATAGTATTAACACACATACAGCACACAATCATGGCGCCTAATGGCGCTTTTCCACTGACATACAGGAACAGAGCCGTACTGCGATAAGACTAGTTACAGTGGATTTCTGGCTCACTTCAGGAGGACACCACGATAAAGGCATTTCTGGGTTTGGAGACCTACAGCAACATAAAATTTTTAAGCTTTGAGTTACCAGAAATGCCTCAATACATTGCAGTGCAAGATATTACAGCACATAATACACAAAACATGACCATTTTTTCATCAGATAATCCATGCACATCGATACAGATCATTGGTATCCATGTTAGTATGGCTTGGTTCTTGGCGGCAGTGGATGAGCGCCATAAAATGACCTGAAATGATGCATCGGTCATCTCTGCTTCAGCAGTAAACAGAAAGGCATCAAAACGCTGACGTATTCACCGCCACCTCTCAACTCCACACCACAAACAGCTTCAGCATCGGGGCACTCAAGGCACTTCCCACTACAATGCACCTCATGCTAATCATGGGTTTAGGCCCTAGGTCGCTAAAGGAGAACTGGCAGAGGGAGTGCCCAACAGCTCCACGACCATCCCACATCAACCAGATACCCACCTCCTGGCTGACCACCAGCGTTGGCTTCTGAAGACTGGAGACAGATTTCTGCAAAACCAGCGGCGGCTGCGACGCCAGCAGCTGTGCTGTTGATGCAGTAGAACTGTCGGGGACACACACACACACACACAACTCTATCAAAGTCCTCAAAGGTGCCAAGAGAGCACCAAAATAAGCACCAAAGGCAACCCAGAACACCATAATCTGAAAGAAACCGGTGCAGCTGAACTCCTCTTGACGGAAGGAAGCCAGTTTACACCCAGTCCCTGCATTTCGATTGGTAACGTTCTCCCCGCTCTAAAGAAACGCCAGCCAAAGCATTACATAATGGGAAGCTTTCCCATCCCATGGTTTTCTATTTAACTTATGGACAAGAGAATCTTTATGGCTCCTACATGCTGCCTGAAAATGCTGGTACAGAAGAAAGTGTTGCCAAATCAACCAAAATATGGGGGGGGGGGGCACACATGTAAAAGCTTGCGACTAGGAATTTACATTAAAAAAACAATATAAAGCTGTACTTCCTGACGCATGATGGTTCAAATATGCAAAGAGAAGGAAACATACATGATCCGATACTCATTTCTCATACCGGGATTCCTGAATATTCAGGGAGGAGCACCTGGACATTGCCTTACCCAGATTGGCACAAAACATCATATATGGCATGCTGCGCAGGTGAAAGGACTGCTTATTTAACATGGAAGAGGAGTTAATCAGCTCTCTCCATTTTAACTCCCACTCCCGCCCACATGAATCCACACAGAGCGTCTTGCAATCCTGCAGTTTCACTCCCACACACACCGCTGTGCGCGTAGCCACAGCCGCACTAGGACAACTCACGAGTGCTGCTAAACATTTAGCATTATTTAATTAGTGGCCAACTATTGTCCAACTGTTCAGTCTGGTGACAATCACATTTAAGGTTAATACAGTGTTGTGTTATTTCTGTCATTCAGTCAATTGACCATCATCTGACTCAAAGTGACTCAAAGACACTCAAACGTGACAGTACCTTTCAGAATCCCCTTGGGTAGCAAATATGGCCGTATAGAGAACAGACTGGTGTAAAGCTAGCTCTGCCGGGTGCACCGCAAAGCCCCCCAGTCACTCTACACGTCAGAGCCCTGGTCCCCCCAGCACCAGCATCTCCACCCCCACCTCCCTACCTCTTTTGATCTGGCTGCTCCTGCTTGTTTGCCCATCCCGTTCCGTCTTTGGGCACGATAATCACGTTGGGATCGTTTCCTTTGTTCTCGGACTTCAAGCTCGGCAGGTGAGCTGGGGGGGGCATGCGCCGGGCTGGGACCACTTTACCAAGACTCTGCAGGCCATGTCGAGGAACAACTGGAGGAGAGAGCTGCCATTAGATACTTTGCTTAAAACGATAGAGACTCCCCTGACCCCACCGCTACCAGAAAAAAGATCAAAAGAGATCATCATTAAACACTCATCTCCTGTTTTCATAGACTATTGCATAGAATTACTAATAGATAGGAT
>JAODJW010000117.1:4643403-4668089 GCA_026777045.1 Hyperopisus bebe
CCTGCCTTACCTGTAATTAAACCCCGTATTCCCCGATACCCTGACGTCTGTGCCTTTGTCTCCGTTCCGTCCCCGCTCGGCACGACAGTATTGTTATAATTAAATGTATTATTATTAATATTAAAATAATGAATAAGAAATCATTATTTTTTTAAATGTATTTTTTATATAATAATAATTACTGTTACTGTCTATCATTGTCTAAATGTATTTTTATTGTCTAAATATATGTATTCAGTTAGTGCAAACATGCACGGTGCTCTCACAGCTAATGCGAGGCTGAGACTGAAGCTTTACCCTTTGTTTCCGCTGAGAGATGTGCTGCGTGACTCAGTTCCCCGCGTTAGTTATCTTCACGGTTTGACTTCTGAGATTCACGGTTTGACTTCTGAGATTCAGATCGAGCTCTAGGCATTTTTTTCCCGAACTGGTTCGTTCGACTTTTAAGAAATTCGAGTTCTACTGAGTTCGAGAACAGGTACCACTGTACTTCACCACAATTTTACTTTTTTACTTATAATTATTTATTATTTTATCAAATGATATATTTTTTATATTGATTTGGTAAAGGCTCTGCAGGTGATTTCATTGTACTCTGGAAAAAATCCTTGAACCTTTTAAGGGACGTCGATGGAGTTCAGCTCAACAGGATGCTACAATGGTATTGGGAGGATCTTCACTGACCTTCTCTCAGGTATTATTGTTCAGGTGCAACTAACAAATATTGCTTATGAAGAGGTTCCGTGCATCAAGCTGGTCCACAAGTCTTTGGGAAAACATTTGGTTAGTTTTCATGTTATTACAGAAGATGGTCTTAGGTGTTTTTTTGGAATAAAAGTTGGCATCTGACAGAAAGGGGGAAAATTGAACTATATATATTTCTAAGTATAGCAGATGCACACTAGCTCTGTAAATGCCCGACTCCTTAAGGTGAAATGAGAGCATAAGCAATATCGGGTCTCCTGTTTTGCAGTGAGTAGACCAACAACATTTTTTCCCTGAAGCATTTCTCGTCTCCCCTTCCTGAGGCTTCATGAATTGGTCACGCCTGTGACTATAACTCATCTGGTTAGTGCTGATACAATAATCTGCCAGCGTCCCAGGGCGTGTATCTACCCAGCCGCACGTCTGTAGGACCCAGGGAGGGCATTTGACACATACCTTCGCCTACTTACCGACATATTCCGAGTTCAAAGTCTCAAAGGGAAGAAGCCAGACCTCTTTTTCCATAAAAAGCTCTCAGTGTGATGCACCTTGTCTCACTAAACCTGTCTGCTTCAGCAAGAGAAAAAAGGCCCTTTTCCTTGGACTTCCTAACCTAAATATAGCAGTCCTTCCCAGAGCAGACAGATATGTTCTTACTCACAATTAAAGGGGCTGTAGACAGATAAAAGGCAAATCAGGGCAAGGGGAGTTAATTAGCCTGTGCAGAAATAGACAGACAGTAGGGAAGGTGTGATACATGTCAAATTACCCTCATCCATCAAAAATATAAAATAAAAGCTGAAAATCCTCATCTCACCAGAGAGAGATATCACGTAGGAAGGCCACAATGCACATTTACTTACATCATTTCAATAAAAATATTTCTTTAATCGCTTCTGTAATTGAGTTCCCAGTGTTTCTGTTTCGCGTGAAAGCAAAGTCTTCTTAGTGTAACGTGGAGCCGAGAGACACGACAAGCGTACTTTTCACTCTCTCTCTGCTGACACGGGGTAAAGTTTATCGCTGCGAGAACTCCGCAACAAACCGATGCGTGCGCCGTGTGGGCATGCTAGTAGTGACAAAATGACTCTTTTCCCCGTTGTCTCTTGCAAAAACGACACAATTCTAAAAAAAAAAAAAAAAAAAAAAACCATCAAATTATCAACTTATTATCATCATCGTTTATTGTGATAAAGAGGATTAAGACATTGTAACCATAAACAATTTCTCAGTACTTCATACAAACAATTATTAACGGTAAATATTAATTACAGTGAATAAAGTAAAATCGTGTTAGCTTTGAGGTTACACATCGAGCAGATAGTTTTCTTCCTGAGGCATCGGCAATAAACCCTGAACATTCGTGCTTACGTCATCCGTGTCAGATTGTGATCCTTTTCCAAATTAAACGGGCATCAAATCTCATACACAAACACATGCAACTCAGTGTAACTTTGTTACTTTTCCATCACACATGCACAAATACCAGTGAAATTCAGCAAAGATTCAACAGCAAACTGAAAATCCCACTAAAGTGGATGGTTTAGATCCTTAAAACCTGCTCCTTTGCAAAATAACATTCTTAAAAAGCGTGACAAAAAATCAGATCAGTCATCTTAAGTTCGGGATTTTTCTGCTAAACATAAGCAATGCTATTTAGAGTAACAAAGCATTTAAAATACAATAATTTTATATTTGTAAAAGGTAACTTTAAAAACCAGTCTCTTCACAAAATATCACAGCAACAAAACAAAGAAATTACAATAATACTGTAATAAAAACAAACGGCACTCACATAAATATAAAACGGTAGCACTAAAGATGAAAATATCAATTTTGTCACCCCATCAGCATTTCTCCATTTTTTCAGAAAATTTTCACCCAGTATACAAACATCACTGGCAAATCTTGACACTTCCACAACTCCACAGAAGCAAAGCATGCTGGAAAAAGGTCAAAAGGTCACAGCAAGCTGTGTTTTCAACCAGGCACGAAGACGAAGAACAAATCAGCATCAAAGTCTGATTGTTTGGTTTATAATCCTGATAGGCCAGATGTCAGTCTTTATCAATGCGAGCCCTGCCTAACACTGCCATCTATAAACAAATTCTGGATTTTGGGGAAGGTGTGATTAAAACCTTTATTTCCAGACCCCATAAAAAACCCAACCACTTTGCATAAATTCTCCAAATACTTCAAACTCTTTTCAAAATTTGTTTAGATTGCTACATAATCTTAATATTCAGTATGAATTCCTTTAGCTACTGTATATAAAACCTAACCCTAACCCTTTCTTTGTTCTGACATGACCTTATTATATATCATTAAAAAAAATGTTTATTCTAACCAAACAAAAAAATAACATATAATGTTGCATAAAAACCCACATATTGTTTGGAAATAAAATCACCTAATCATAGTTTGATCGTCAACTTACTGAGAAAATCCTGGGGAACAACTATATTAAACTTTAAGACAAGACATTTACAATTTAAATAATTCCATCCAACCACCTTCTGTAACTGGGTATCCAGTACAGGGTCGCAATGATGTTGATTATTATGAAAAAGTAGCATCAGCGATTAATCTTTGTAAGACAACTGTATGCAGCTAAATCCCTGAATTACTATACAAACTCAAATCTTGAAAAGAAAGATGCAGAAACCTGTGCATTTAGCTAATTTAGACCCATGGAAATATAATAAGGTTTTGGTACTCTAGCTTTTTGTAAATCAAAGATCATTCAGTTGCCGTGTGATCAGCCTTAGAGTGGAAATGAAAGTAGAACTTTTAATGTAAATATGGAAAGGCGCTGGAGGTTTGCTTCCTTTGATATGTTAATATACCAGAGAGGTGGATTTCAGCAAGAAATTATACATGTTTTTAAATTTGGAAGGAGGAGAAACAGGAAATGGGAGAGAAACAGGAAGTTGTACAAGTTTAAGAGACGGAATCAGGAGCTGAGCAGCACCTGTGCCATGGAGATAGATGGGCAAAGGGCACGACATCAGTAAAAGGGGATCCAGCTGAGTGTGCCAATGGAAATGAGAGTCTGGCAGGTGCTGGAGGACAGCCACACCATCTCCACCAGGCTGTAGTGCAGGAAGCCAAGGGCAAAGCCGCAGGCCATGTCCGTCAGGTGGTGGCGGCCGAGCAGGACGCGGGAGACGCCCACCAGGAAGGCCCACAGCACCAGCAGGATGCGCAGCGGCACAGCCAGCACCAGGTGCGAGAGCAGGAATTTGGCCACCATGGCGGCTCGGCTGGCATGGGCCGCCGGGAAGGAGTACACATCCATGGCGACGTAGTCTAGGAAACCGGGGTGTATTTCCCATGGTCCTTTGCGCTTGACCAGCTTCTGTACCCCGGCCACTGTCATCACATCCAGTATGAGAGCTGCAGAGACAGGAAGCGGAGGGTATTATCAGGTCCACTGAAGTATAACCAGCACAAGATACAACCTATTATTCCTGCAGTCAAAGATCTGGCAGCTCAGGAAGTAGTTTCATTTTTTCACAACCCTCGGCTTATTCTGCAAATAATCAAGATGCCCGGTATCAAACAGGCTAAGAGATTCCATCGTAATAAATCTATTAAGTACCAGCAGATTTTAAACAGGACCCACCCCCAAAGCACGGAGAGCATACAGCATGCTCTACCAATCAAACGTTTTTGCACACCACAGGTTTTTACTACTTTACTGTTTATTTACTGTTTATTTACTGTTTATTTCGTACACTGCTGATTTTTTATTTGTGTTAAACATTGGAAAGTTGAGTAAACAACTATAATAAAGTCAAACAAAACAGGTTTCCTTTATAACATGGAAAGAGTATGTATAACAGTGCAATAACAGTGCATGTCTGATGTCCTATTAACAGGTTGTGTGGTGATGGCAGTCAAATTCTAGGCTGTCCTTTAACTTTAAATGCACTGGTTAACTGCTTCACCCCATGAAACAGAGCAGTATTTAATGTTCCTTGTAGAAAGAATGCCTTGAATTTGCTCGGCTCTTATAACTGCTAGAGGAGGTTACTTTGATGAATCAAAGATATGACATTTTCTTGCTAATAAAGATACTCGAATGGTGAGCACACTGTAATTTCATTTGTTACCAAAGAATAAATGTTAAGTGAGTAACGATCTCAGTGTGTGCAAAAACTTTTGACTTTTAACTTTTTGCTAGTGCATGCAATTAACTAAATGAGCTTGGCTGAATTCTAATTATACAGATTCCATCATTACAGCATTACATACAACAGCTTTTTCAAGACAGCGACAATGATGTACCTACACTCTCCAACAACAGTTACTGTGTTTTGGTAATTTTAACATATTAAATGAGAATTTTGAGTTGTGCCACATCACAGCTGTGAGTCAACAGATAACCATATCCTGATCATTGTGCCACCAAAGTTCCTCAAAACATCCCCAATACTTCCATCTCCAAAACACTGTGGTTCCACTAGTCATGCTCAAATTATTAATACACTTTTTTTTTCCTGCAAGTAGCATCACAATGAAGGCGCTCAAACAACCTAAGCCAGCCACTGTTATGAGGGCAGAATTGTCTTCATCAGCATGTCTTGTCTGAGCTGGACCTTCTCCACAGCTCTGCCGCAGGATCAGTATTTATGACTATCCGCTTGGCCCCCATGGACCAGTCCAGCAGCTGAATACCTCAAAATAGGCCTTAAATCTGGCACTGCAATATAAGCCAAGAAGGGTCTCAGTTTTAGATCACTTCATGTTTCCACAGTATCACATTCAGTGCATTAACATAAAAGAAAGAATAAAATGGGCCAAAGACCCTTGTGGGAGTTTTACTTGCACACAAATATTCTGATGGCAGAAGGAGAACCAATCAGATGTCTTGGTTCGGCCTCCTTTTGTTGCTTGGACCCACCACTTCTACAAGCTGATTGGTTATCTCTCTCAGCCAATCACTTTTCGTTCTGCTCTCAGAACATTTCTGAGTAAGTAAAACTCCCACAAGCACCAAAGACCAGACCCCAAGACCAAGGAAACTCACACCGTAAATGCTCCAAAAATAATTGATTTGTAGAGGGGGTGGAAGAAAAACAAAATTTTGGGTTAAGTGAGGACCTTTATCAGACCAAACAACAGGACGGAAACACTGTTTTTCCAATGAAAAAAACAGGTTATTCTATAAAGAGGACATAGCGGACAGGTCGTATTTTACTGTGTTTTTCAGACCAGCACCTGGCCCCCACTTGCAGATGTGCAAATAAATCTTTACTTTGACTTAATGTCAATGAAAACACCCAGAAAAAAAATGAGCTGATAAAATATACCATCGAGAATATGCCAACTCAGTAACACGAGCAATGTCACGATTTGCGACTTCAGAAAAGCGGAGAGAGCAATTAAGATTAACGTGAAGAGGGGCCAAAATGCTTGTACATTAAAATGCAAACACTCGCAACCCTCAGCTGACCCCAGAAACCTGCCATCCTGTATTTTCGCTGACTCGATTGTCCTGTTTTTCCAGACACCTCTGGAGACCGTCAACTCCCATACGCAGCTCCCGTCAAGTTCACTGCAGTCCCCCTCTGTCACCTGACACACGCAAATCAATCATACTGTCATCTCCTCTCATTAACAAAGAATTCCAAGATCAATATAGAGAATAGGTTTTATTCCAGAAGCATTCTTGCATCCTCCTAGACCCCAGAACCTGTTATTCCAATATTATTTAGATTTTCACCTCAGGTGAGACCAGCTCTGCACTTTTAATGCACAATCTCCAACTGTCCATCCATTTTCTCTAACTGCTTGTCCTATTTAGGGCCACGGGGGGTCTGGATCCTATCCCGGAGGCTACAGAAGCAGGGCAAGGAACAACTCAGGACTGGGCGCCAACCCATCGCAGGACAAGTAACTGTCACAAACATAATGTCAGTTGTACAAACTATATACAGGAGCAAATTAGACTGGTGAACCAAAGGAGAAACAGAAATAACGATATTAGGCACCAACAATAAAATGCTAGTCCACAAAGCCTTAGATCCCAAAACCTCAAAGTCACTCTGAGAATAGCTTTCTCAAATCCTTAAAGAATAACCTAGTCAGTGTTGAGAAAACTGATTCACACCAGAATTCACATACATGCCTACAGAAACTATATCAATATCACTTTCCAATGTAAGACAGATTCAAAAAAAAATTCACAAATTTTCTCAAACATTCTATTTCCAAAGTTCCCATGGCAAAAGATCTACAAAATCCAAGCAGTCCGGCACTTCACTTTCAAACAAACGAGGCTTCGCAGCAGGGATCAGATGAGGATAAGGTAACTGAAAAGTCTGCACATGTTGCTTCACAGATGAAACCGTGACCACATCCTGGGCATGAGGATGAGGAGTCACAGACTTCAAATCCAAGAAGAACTTCACACAAGTGAGGTACGAGCACAATACAACCAACAACCATTCCTTGTCTAGCGACTGAGTTCCATTCCAGTAATTAGGTCATTAAGCAAAATGGTCGCTAAGTGAAAATCACGTAGCCTAAGCGTGACCGCAACCACGCTT
The DNA here is from genome assembly GCA_026777045.1 of Hyperopisus bebe. NCBI lineage: Eukaryota > Metazoa > Chordata > Actinopteri > Osteoglossiformes > Mormyridae > Hyperopisus > Hyperopisus bebe. Next base: position 4,650,663 of record JAODJW010000117.1, read on the forward strand.
AGGACTTTACCTTAGCCTTCCACACTGTTTCTTTTATGCTTCATAAATTAGACATTTTCAACAACATTTTGTACATTCTACTTCAAAGATCTCGCTCACTCCAGCGTGCGTTGCTGTCAGGTGTGTGAAATTTGGTGATAAATGCGCGCATTTGTGAATTTTTCTTTATTACCATCGAATTTGCGGATGGCTGCTAACTGAAAGAAGTCGCTAAACGGGAAGCAGCTGTGCTTTTCACTATACGAAACACAGAGAGCAGCATTATGATAACACAGCAAACTTAGACCAGACGAGGCTAATTATAGGAGGTCTGCCAGAACACAGCTTCGGGAAGCCTTTGGCTGTGGGTGGATTTGGGGGGGAGCCCATAAAATCCATACACTGATAACCACTGAAAAGAAGAAAATCATCACAACAAAAAAACAGCAATGCAGTAACATTCACTTTATTCCTATGTCCAGTGGTTTTCTCTGGATGGAAAACCCTGGGGAAAGGTATTAATGTTCTGTATCTTCTTGCAAAACAGAGATAGCCATAAAAATATGATGACAAGTGGAAACAGGTTAATGGAAGTGCTGTGGCAGTAATAATCCTGGTGATATTTGCTACACTTTTTAACTGTCTTTCATAATCCAGCGGGATGAGATTCTGTTATGCTATACTGATCATGGGCAGAGAATTGAAGCAGAAGTCTACTGCATCCCTAATGGTTGTGCATAAGAATCCTCGAAAGACATCAGGCATTCAGAAAATTGGATCGATGGGGGTGGGGTTGTGACAGTTAGGATACTGGGGGGTGACAAGGACAGGGGACTCCGGCAGAAGAGCCAGGATCTGTGTGGACAGGTGCCAGAACAAGAGATGAATTGGAACCCGTGAAGCTGTACGAGGCTCTTAAAAATTGGAGAAAGCAATCAGCACGCTAGTTCAGCTTGGCACTGTTCAAAATTCTTCTTGTGGTTGAGCACGGCTCAAGGTGACACGGTCATGGCTGCATGGGGGGGCAGGGCTGCTCAAACGCACAGCTTCCTGTAATATTGCCCCCTAACATCCTACACAGACCACACCCCAGGGGAGCACCAGGACTCCAAACAAGGCCACAGTCACACAGCCCATGTGACAGAAAGAGGCGTCTTCAAGTGTCAAAGGGAGGAAAAGGGTAAGATTAATAAAAAGAGGTGTTATGGCAGAGGACTGGAGACCTACAGCAAACAGAAAAACCCTCGGACTGCTGGGTAGGGTTCTGCATACCGCCCTCTGCCCTGACTTCAGCTCCGACTAATAAGAAAGTTCTAGATGCAGCCTCCATTGAAGCACTTTCTTTACAGAACACATTTAGTATTAGTAGAAAACTAACTGGGAGGTGTATTCGAATAGCAGGCAAATATCACAGGATCTAGGACTAATCACAAATAAACACCCCCTTCCCCAGCTTAACAAGCATCCATCTCAACTATTAAATCTTCCAGGTCCTTGTGGTGCCAACGGCAGTGAAAGGAGCCACTGCCCCCAGTGCACCAACGGACACTCACTTGGTGGAGCATCTGTCGTTCACCTGGATCTTTACAGCATAATTATTCCTGCTGCACCTGTCCCTGAGGGGCTCAGTGTGTGCAGTTAATGACCAATGAGGACCCACAAAACAGTCTGTCAAAGTACTATTCCGTCACTCCCAAAAGCAAGACAAGTGACTACTAGAATGACCTGTTTCTTTCCAACATAAAAGCAAAAGTACACGGCTAAGAAGAAAAAAGGTTTTAGAGGGACGCTTCAGATAATCTGTACATGGCTTTATCTGTATTCAAAATTAGGTCAATAAGGTTTTAATTTTTTTTTTCGCTTTTTTGCATTATTCATCTCAGAAATATATAAAACATAATGTAGACATACAATCAAACCTGAACAAATAGTCAGTAAGAAACTGTGTCATTTGCCACGGTTGCCAACTGGTCATCTGCTTGGAATGAGATTTTAATTTGTGACAAATCTGCACAGGTATTTACATGTATGTAAGAATTTGATTACCTTGTAGGTCTAAATAGTCTGTAAGGTTTGCAAACTACCCCAGCGCGTGTGATGTAGCTAATTTTAGGTGTATAATGGAATAATACAGATTTGCAGTGAGACTGCTTGCGTGAGTGTGAGTCTGAATGTGTGAGTGTCACGGCAGATGTGTGAGAGTTGACAGCCCTGTATGTTTGGTTCCTAATTGCTAGTCTTAGATGTGACATTACGTGTACATAATGCATGGGCGTAAATTACGGGGGGATGGGGGGTTGTAGCCCCCCCAATAAATCAAAACCAGCTAATACAACCTCCCCCAATAATCATGTTTCTCCTGTAATGGGTGGAGACCTCAACTCTCCCACCCCCCCCCCCCCCCCCATGTTCCAGTCAAAGTTATGCCCTTGACATAATGCTTCTGTTTTTCTGGTTTCCAGTAGGTCAAATTGCCTTTGTGAAGCAAAGAGAAACGCTTCATCTACAATTCACGCTCTCGGCCCACGAGTCATAAACACCTTTACTACATTATTGATTTACAGATACTGTTCCAAAGCAAAAAGAAAATCTGTTTGAATATAAATTACCGAGAAAATTTGTCTTTTTAAGTTCAAGTGCAAGACATGAAGATGGATTGCATATAAAGGAATCGACTTTAAGGAGTCAGAGTTCTTGGCTACATGAGAAACGGAGATGTGGAACAAGCGTGGAAGGGCTGTGTGCATTATGGGGTGGGTGTTTTTTTGCAAGGAAACAAAAGCGGGCAGCTTCCACGAAAATCCACCTACAGTACGTGATCGAAATAAGACGTAAATCTCCAACCTGTTACTTCCAGTTGAACCTCATTCCTTTTCGCTGCTAACGCGTACAGAGCGAAAGACGGAGTCTCTTATAACACCAGCATCGACATTTCCTTTCGGATTACCGTGATGGTTTTGCGAGTTCAAAATCGTGAAGAAAAAAAAGCAGGAACACACATCAGCAAACTAAAGCAATAAAGAGCGCTTCTATGCACCGCTTTCCCGTTTTGCATTATTACGCTCACTCAAGTTGTGAATCGGCGCGTGTTAATTAACAGCCTTCTGCCAACTGCATCAGTAATACACGTTTTTTCGGTTTTAAAAATCACACAAACCCTCCAGCAATGATGGGACTGGTCGGGGTGCATCGCCATCCCATTAACAAGTATTTTGGTAAGTAACTCCGAATTACTTTGATTTCATTTTCACTAATAAATATTTAAATGGTATTGTGATTATAATGTGACAATTTTTCGTTTAAGGTAGGGAAGTACCTGAAATATAATTGCCCTCTCAAAATAACAATAAGCTAAAATATCCCATGTGTACAAGTTTCTGGTGTAAGTCAATGTCATTTCACAGTCTAGCGTGGGATCACAGAGTCGGTCGATCCAACTTAAATACCTTTTTAAATAAGCATTCCTGTAACCACATGGGGCACTGGTAGCCCTATTGAATTATACTCCAAGTCTTGGCAACATTGTACCATAGGTTTTTTAAAAACGCAAACCTACCAGCTCATCATATTGTTGGCTAATGAGGCCAAACGCTAAGGAAACTTGGTTTAAATTGTTTTAAATCAAATTTAAAAATGTTGCATCTTTAAACTCCAATTGCAGTATATGGAAAGTTGCTGTACATGAAGGCTATACACCACTCTCAAACCAATTCAGACACCCATTCGGGTCTCTCATTCAGTCATGACCCAGAGGTAGCTATCAGAGTCTCTCCTTGACCCACTGACTTGAAGTCATCGAGAGAGGCAGTCTCTCATTCACAGTTCTTGTTCATTCTTTAGGGGCGTATACGTTCAGTCCCAGGTTCAGCCAATCATATGCTTGCTGATATCATGCCCTTACATGCCTCATTGGCTCTCATTGGCCACAGTCCAGGAGGGAAGTAACATTCATTTATGAGTAAGAACATAAAGAAATTTACAAACAAGAGGAGGCCACTCAGCCCATCAAGCTCTTTTGGGGAGAACTCAACTAATAGCTCAGAGTTGTTAAAATCTTATCTAGCACTGATTTAAAGGAACCCAGGGTTTTAGCTTCCGCTACACTAGCAGGAAGACTATTCCATACTTTAACTTCACGGTGTGTAAGAAGTGTTTTCTTAAATTCAGTTTAAAATGTTCTCCCGCTAATTTCCACCTATGGGCATGAGTTCTAGTATTTAAACTAATATTAAAGTAGCCATTTGGCTGAACAGCATCCAGACCTGTTAGAATCTTATATACCTGGATCATGTCCCCCATTAGTCTCCTTTGCTCGAGGCTGAACAGATTCAGCTCAGCTAACCTCTCATCATAAGACATTCCTCTAAGACCAGGAATCATTCTTGTAGCCCTACGTTGCAGCCCTACAAGGCAGCAATGTCCTTTTTAAGACATGGTGACCAAACTTGCACACAATATTCTAGGTGGGGTCTTACCAAGGAAGAGATTTAACCTAACATCCTATTGGCCTTTTTAATTGCTTCCCCACACTGGCGATAGTGGGACATGGAAGCATCAACATAGACACCGAGGTCTTTCTCATAATCAGCTACCTTTATTTCAGTGGAACAAAAAGGATGAATTTGTGCAGGGAAGTGAACACGAGTTTTTAGTTCCTGCAAGGGAATCTTTCACCAAACATAACACCATTAACCTGAAGTGATATGGGGGCCAGCGGAGGAGGGAAGAGTAAGTTATACAGCTCGATATCTTCAGGTGCTGAAAAGAGTAGTACTCATTTGTGTGGGTACTGATACCTTTATCTTAAGTACTTGTCCTACTCATATGAAGCTGCGTGTACACCCCACCGCAACACCCAACAAGGAACACAGAATCACTAGGGGAACATTGTACTGATTTAAATATCAGGCCAGGAGTATGTGACAAAACAAACAGCACATTAGAAACCTTGTGGACACAAACAGAACAATAGAGCACCACTTGGGATCAGACAGACTGCCTTAGAATTTCAGCGTGAATGATTATCAAAAATATTCTATTTCTGCAAATACTACCCTAAAATGGACAGGGCTGGAAAGGATTTTAATTAATCTCATATGTACCAGAACTCTGCATTCTTTATAGGTTGCATGGCAACTTTGAAACCTTTCAGAAAATTAATAAAAGCAGATGTATCATTGTATACTGGGGGAAGGTTAAATTTTGGTTCCTGTAGTAAACAATGCACCACAAGTCTCCCTATCTATTCATCCATCCATCTTACATAATTATTTATCCAGTAAAGGGTGAGTCTGGAATCTCTCCAATGAAACAGAGGACAGACCAGTTCAGGGCAAATACTTGGAAGTGACTAATAAGATGCTCTAAAAATGTTGCTATTATAAGAATTTGTTTTTAACTGTACATGGTAACAATTACACGCTGTTGTACATGACCATTTCACACAACAGACATTGGTATGGGTGTCCGTTCTCATGCCCTGTACTTCCTGTGTTAGGCCCCAGTCACAGTGACCCTATACTAGACATGCAGTTATGGAAGCTCTATAGATGAACAAATGTATAAGGGCTTTGATTCTAGTTGTAAAATTTTGTCTGACACACTCCCAAGGTGCTCAGGGGGATTATTTTAAATGCTTAAATGTGACTTGAGAATGATTGTTAATAATTGTATACCTATACTGAATTATCCTTCCACAGCCATTATAAAAAGGACCTTAATAGAATACCCCCATTCGCTCCGGGAATTATTGCGACGAATAACGTGCTTCGACATTAACTAGCAATAACCTTCAGCGTGCGGCGCACTTCGCAATTTAAGCAGCGTCGCTATGGCTCCAATCGACGGAACACGACGACCACCCTCTCCGCCATCATCTGCAGCTAGGCAACAAGGAGGAAGCAAAAATAAACCACAGGACGCCGGCTGCATAGAGAGAGCCAACTTTAACACCCCGCAGGCATGAGCGGCCTGACTTTGACACGCAGAAAAGGGCACCGTGAAACTCAGTCACGCTGCTGCAGAGTGCAGCCGGAGGATAACGCAAAACATACAGCGGCCAGAGGATGGGCCGTTCCCCGAAAAGGTAATCACAAATAATACGACAAAGGATGAATTGCAGTTCACAAAGTGAGACTCTGACTGCAGCACCCCACATACAGAAAAAAAATCAAGACGGCCTTTTTAAGGCTTATCTCTAAGGCCAGCTTTTTACCAGTTTAGCTGCTGTTGAGAAACGAACATGCTTTCACTGTAATGCATTGGATTTGCTTTGAATGAAATGCCAGAACATATATCTTCCTTGGTGCCATTTTACTTGCTGAGCAGATGCTTTCATGCATTTTTGTACCTTCCCCCTTGTAAGAGTAAGAATATAATCGGATATGCTTACTAAGGACATTCAGGTGAAAATCCTTTCCTCAAGAGTACAACAGTTTTAGCCCTCATAAGGTTATTACTGGAAAACTTTTGATATAACAAGGTGAATAGATCTTTAGGTACTTTTCTACGTCCAGATGTAGAAAATCAGTTGGTTTGCAAAATAATTCACTGCACAGTTTTCGATTAAAGTCGATTATGTTACAATATTATAATAAATAGCGTGTTCGTTTATTTACCCAGAAGCAGATTGACCAGGACCTCCTGTCCCGCCAACGTGTTGCTCTTAGTGAGACAGAGGAGAGTCCCGAGGATCCACGTGATTCCGTGGCCGGTGAGCGCCAGAAGCGTTACTATGGACCGGACGCTTCCCCAGGAGGAGGACGTGTAGGCGCAGACGCCGAGCCGCTTGGACAGGCAGATGTCGATCGCTAAGAGAGAGTTCATGGCTATGCCTTTGAAGGTGGGGTTGAGCTGCATGCAGTCTTCCTCTGGCAGCTTTAGTGACTCTCGGCGCTCCCTGGCGCTGTCGACCGGCTCACGGGGGGGATGCTCGGCTTGCAGATTCTGCTGCTGCCTAGCCGCTTGGCCCGGTCGCCTTGCGGAACCGCGAGTCTCTGCGCTGTTCGTCCTGAGCGGTTGGTTCAGAGACATAAACTCCGGTCTGTTGAGGATATTGTTTCGATCTCGAGTTCTGGACTTGTGTTGATTTGCAGGCATTGTTGTTCAAAACTTTCCCTTTATCTCTCTGTTTATCAGCTGCTGTTAACGTATTCGCCCTCCCTCTGTAAGGATATTAGTCCCAGGGAAATATCTGCCGTGTTCCGACAATCTGTCTTCAATCTCTGATCGAATCCTAACTCAGATATACTTAGACAGGATGACATGCATGCGCGCGTTGCAGTTAATTCTTCTCTCCGAGACAGAATGGAGTATGGTGACTGGCAGTTGCTCTGGCCAATCCAGCTGGCGTGTGTTTAGGATGGGAAAAAAGAAAATGAAGTCAATTTCTGAAGCCACCGACCTTCTGAAAGGCTTTAGGCATCTGGAAGAGCCGGGGTATTTTACTACTTGACCATTTCGTACATCGTCGCTTTGGCGTTGTGGGGCATGTTGGGAGCTGTATTTTTCCGATTTAGAACCAGGACGTCAGTGTGACTTTTCCCCCTTAATATTACGTTATTACACGCGTTTTATTTCTAGTCACGCAGTTTCAGTTAGCCAAAGTACTGACATTGACATGAATAGCAGTTGTTATCGCAACGCCCTATTCTGTTTTTATAGCGAACTGTCTGTCACCTGGATCTCCCGACGCGGTGCTGGTATGGAGCGATCCCAGTTACGCGTGGCATGCGGAGAACGCAGCAGGAATTTCTATTTTTACTGATGCCTACACAGATCCCTGTCGCAGTATTAGTGTCGTCTGCCTCGCTTTGATCGCAGCGCAGGAGCACTGAAGAATTTTAAAATTGCACTAACCAGCAGTGTCCATATCGTACTCGCATTCCGCTTTTTCCCTGCAATACCAGACCACTCCGCCCCTTCTCCTCCCCCTGGCGCCCTCAGCTCCAGTTAGGAGTTCTCCATGGTGCTTAAACGAAAAATGGACGACGGGAGACGGGAATGCTGATACCGACGGCAAATGGTTCAATCTCACGTTAGTTAAACAATGTATCTGTAGATATTGCACATATTTATCTGCTTACTAAATGCATTGTTGCCAATTCAGGTACATTTCTCCATCAAAACTTAAATAAAAAAAATATATACATTATACAAAACACGCTGTTTAGGTAATCCTCATATAATCTTAGTAAATATTAATATTGATAAGATTATCGCACTCGTGGCCAAGGTTTTAAATATATTAATATGATAGGTTAAAAATAGTATATTTTCCTATTATTAAAAACGGACAGCCTGTAACAGAGTATGATTAAGTAAGGTAGTGTAAACATTTAAAAATGATAAATAACGTTGATGTATTTATATTTTGTATTACATAGTTACTCAGTATATGGTTTATATAGTATATATTATTCTGAAATAAATGTGATATACAAAGCTGGGGAGATAAAACCTTAAAACGTGCAACTACCAAGACAGATGCTTTAGATAAACGATTTGTAAATCATGGTTAATGTACAATAAAGTATCAATTGCGCTCGGAGCGGTGTGTCAAGAACTACATTTCCCAGAATGCCACTATCACCTAAGGGAAGTGTCGCTTCAAAGCTAATTGAATAAAAGAGCTGCAGCTCCAGTATCCGATATACACTTACAGAAGAGGGAACCTGCTGTAGCTGCGATGGGACTCCGGCAGTGGAATGAAGGACTGTTCGGCATTTATCTATGAAATGCTGCTTAGATGCAAGAAGAAATATGGACTGCCGACCAGAAATTTCTCAACAGCACCAGACTCCTCATTCCAATTAATTTTCTGCAAGAAATAGATACAAACAGAGAGGGGAAAGTTGACCTGGTTGCCTTTGGATATTGCAGTGTTGTACCGTGAAATACATTTAAGTTTATGGCAGCTTGACAGGATATTATAATTCATTGCAAGAAGACAAGAAGACGTCCGTTTCTTTAAAGATCGGGATGATAACGTAATTGCTCTGATGTCCCTTAGTACAAGCGTTTTGGACTGAATAGTTTGGTGAACTATATTTACTCTATTTATACTCAGCTAATTCAGCGGACAACTGTTCTGTATCTTTTATTTATTTACAAGCAAATGCGACTGCAGAATTTACAGAAGCAGTGTATAATGCTTGTCTCACTGTTTAGTCCTTTCGTTGGACCCTAAAGCAAGACCTTATGGAGAGATGCCATTTAAACTACCGATCATGCTATTAACTAATGCTGTTTTTTATGAAGTACAGTGTTCCAACATAAAAGAATTCAGCTAAGGCCTATGCATCTGTTTGGTGGATGTTGCAGTGTTGAACATGCAGGAATTTAGAACTTTTTTATAATTCAAATAGCGACGGCCACATTATATGTTATGACAGCTTAATTTTAATGCTGTAAACAATATGAATATAACTAGTGTTTTTGTTTAAGCGCGTAAGGTATAAAGATTTGTTTTTTGTGCGTTTGATGTTTAGGTTCTCATAGCTGGTGAAACACGACATTAGGACGGTGGACGGCATTTTTAAAGTACGCTCAAATGTCATCAGTCTGATTGTGATATATTCAAAACGACATGTAAACTATTATTAGTGAGTAAATTACGTGCCAGAAGAATAACACGCGTTCACCACCAAACGTGAAATTATCCGTTTCTCGCGTGAGTTAATGAATGTGATATGCGCGTTAATTAAAATACAATGGTGATTATTAATTAAAACAAAAGTAGTTGGATAGAGGGCTCAGTGTAATGCCGGAACCTTACACTGGACTTCGGTTATTTATGTGTACGCTACAATAAGTTTAATTTTGCTTTGTAGCAATGCAAAAATAGATAGCTGCAAGGTTCATGTTAGCAAAGTGCATGTTAAACATTATAAAAACAAAAAAAAAAAAAACATCGAGAGTCTGCAAGCCTGCGTGCAAGTCAGATGATAGGCTGAGAACCTACTGCAACTGATGGAGGAAGCCGCTTGAAACGGAAAAGAAACTTACATCAGAGCTTTCTGTTGTACAGCACAAGCAAGCAAAGAAAAGCGGAAAGCATGCGGATGTTCATCTTTCGGTCCGTTTAACTGAAAAATCATGAAAAAACACAAAGAGGATCATCTAGGATGCACAACCTTTCCGAAGACAACAACGACCGCACATTTTAGCGTGTAAAAACACAGCTACTGAAAAATCACCTAATTGCCAAGAGTTCTGTCTTGTGTGAGTGTGGATAGATTTTTTTTTAAAAAAAGACAAGTACATTTATTGCAACTTAAATGCTTCTTTCCCCTGCAGACAGCAAGACGTTCTTGTGGATTTTATTTATATTTAATGCGATGGGCTGTATCCAGAGTATTAGGTGTAAGCCCAAGAGTTTCCGCGAAAGTATCATCGTGCTCGAAGTGAATTCTTCCATCGATTCCAATCCTACCAGCATCGACGAGTCCTCTGGCGTGGTTCTGCGATACCGGACACCGCACTTTCGAGCCTCAGCCCGGGTGCTGGTGCCGCCCGTGGCTGGTAAAGAGACTTGGACTGTGGGTTGGATTCAAGCCTGCAATCACATGGAATTCTACAACAACTACGGGACGAAGGGAATGTAAGTGTGAATTATTGTTATTTACGCCTCTTTATTACTGTTTATTAATTATTCTATTTTTATAGATGAAATGTAACTGCACTTAATGTAAAAAATGAGCCGGTATTTATATTAGAATGCAACTTTTTTACTCTTAATGCTCTACATTTGTTATGTTCTATTTAAATGATTAATTTCTGTAAAGTCATTTATAGAATTAAAACTGCAATCTACTAGGGATTTATATAACACATTTCAGACTATACGAGACATACTTCGTGGTATCCGTGATATCAGAAATCGTGACAACGTTGCACTGTCGTTTCCTTTGTTGCACTACAACATTAATCTCGGGGAAAAAAAATCTTGTAAAGGTTACTTTCTTTCTTTAATTTGGGTAGAACGTACTGAGCACCCTACTGTTATTCAAATTGTCTTAATTGCGAAGTTCACGAAAGCTGCACTAAAAAGCATAAAATATTTTCTATACCTCATTAAGGTACAATGACCAACAGAGACATATTTTTCGTTTTGTGTACTCATTGTGTGCCCCTTTGTGTGAAAACCTCATTTGTTATTTTGAAAACACACTCAGAAACATTTTAGATTCAGATATCATAAGGCCAACTGATATCTCAAATTGCCCTTTGCTCCCTGGTTAGACACACAAGGGATATGGGGGTATTTTTGGTTCATTACAGAGGTGCTAACTCTAGCATGTCAACAGTCTACTAGTCTGCAGGGTCAGTTTTCCAGTTAGGGATGGATAATAATATCGACAAGGAACATCATAAGTAAAGCGACCCCTGTTTCTTTCTTTCCTTCCTTCCTTCCTTCCTTCCTTCCTTCCTTCCTTCCATCCATCCATCCAGTCCAGTCCAGTCCAGTCCAGTCCAGTCCAGTGTTGCAATGAGCCTAAAAGTAATTTTAGGTTGCCCACATTAATTTTTATTTCTGTACAAGGTGAACATTGTCCACTATTTCACTTACTCTATTCTTGAAATGTTACAGTTCAACTTTATAGTTTTTTTTTTTTATAAAAAAAAGCTAATCACTAACACACAACTTATTAAAAAGATACTTCGCTTAGAAAAGTCAATTACTTCCCACAAGTAGAAATATTACCTATCAAATATAATACTGGGCTCTGGGCCTGTGATGTATTGAATCATAGGTCATGCTGAAAGATGTAATGAGATATTTGAGTGCCTAAATGATTAACATAAATGTTAACATATACTGCCATTAATAAGAGTTCAATGGTGTATGTATGTGTATGAAAGTAAACTGAATTTGACAACAGCCACTTTCTAATGGGGAATGCTCAGAGTGAATTTTCCAGAAATGTCTTTTTAAAAAACATGGTGAGAAGAGATGTTGTTTAACGAGCCAAATCGCTTTATCTGTCTGCAACTTCAGAGGGCTGGACATCATAGATTACAAATACTGTGTGACTTGCCCTCCTGTCTCCTACAGAGTTGTTTTGACGTGGATGCCCGGGTGTACTAGACCTGCAAGCTGGACCAAATGGCAATTTAATGGAAACCATGTCATTACCAAACATAGATCCAGGACTATCTTTCCATCCTAGAATCCAGGCTCACAGTTAAATGGCTTTTCTAAATCAAACAGGGGCTTCTTGTCTCCAGAGAGCATTGTGTAACTTTTGGCCTGACAAAAAGGTGAACATAATGGTGGTGCACAGGAGAAAGCTGGTTCCTATAGAAAAATACCATTAATTATGTCACAAAATTGGAGATGATCAATAGGTTGGATTTGAGATGAGTTAAAAAAAAAAAAAAAGCCTCATGCATTGTCACAAACACGATTACGTAATTATAGCAGGCCAGACACTGCACAGGTCAAAGGACAATTGTAATAACGAAACACATCTTTTTAGCTCTTGAAATTTTAAGTTTGGTCCCTCTATTGGATGAAAGCACGATTCTCAATAACCTAGAAATACGGTTGCAAATCATCAGGTTCAGCAACTGGCTTGAAACAATTAGAGTTTATTTTTTCCCTCCCAGATACACTGAGCCAGTCAGGATTGCAGCTTGATCAGCAAAGTCAGTGAAACAGCAGAGCCGGCCAGTGCTGCTGATGGCATTAGGAATGTCACCGGTATCCCTGCCAAGCCCACTGGGACCGGCGGAGACCTTGAGTTTTGCTGCACGGCCATGATCTATTGTTCTAAACGTCGTGTGCATCTAAGCACCAGTAAGACCGTATTGCTGGGAGCAGCTTCTGGTTTGGGGGGGGGTGGGGGATTGCACCCCCTCTCAAGTTAAGGAGCACTGGATGTATATTTTTCTAAGACACACACCAGAATGTACACAAAAAATCCGTGGCGCCATTAAACAAATACGCCAGTTTCCCTTCAGTTTCCTAAACCAATTATACGTGGATGTGGTCTCCGTTGCCATGGCTACGACCCAAAAAGATGCTACTTTTGACTAATTTATGAAAATGGCACTTAACTACAGCACTGAGTTTAGTTTGAATCTACTTTATCGTTTTTCTCTTTGCTGGGTCCCCAAACAAAAGTAACATGTTTTAAATTGTTTAAACCTGGTGAGGATTTAGTTATAAAAACTGAATGAAGGTAACAGGGGAAACGGATCTGGGTGAGTCTACAGATGCAGCGTGGGAAACAGGAAGCGGTGAAACATCACCGTGCTTCCCAAATACATCTCTGCCCAGCGTCATTGAAACTAATTATCGAAAGGGCACAGAGGCTTGGGTTCGTTTGCTTTGAGACAGCCACGAGCAATGGAGCCACCCGACACTGCAACTTCCCGCTATGTCCTGAAGCACTCATGTCTCTTGGAATTTGAAACAAAAGTGACCCACATAGTATTTTTATGAAACATTCAAACATTCTCACGATTAATCAGCTGCAGATCAGTGGCTTTAGATGCGTTTTTGGACTATTCCCAAGCATTTTAAACTAATAATAGTTACAGTAAAAAAAATCACAGTTTATTTAACTTAAATTACTGCTACTGCTACTACTGCTGCTTTTTCATAAGTTCTACAGTGACAATATGACTCCAGGGACTCCATGGAAAAGCAGGAGCAACCACTAGAACATCATACATATATTGTAAGGGAGCTGGCTATGAAAATGTATCTAGCCAAGAATAAAATCTCAGGCCCCACAGAGAGATTGTTGTTGCCCCATCCTGGTGCTAGGGGTGAATCTGCCACCTTTCACCCCCTTTGTGTCGTTTGGCAAGTGTGAGGACGGAACAGTCGTGCCAAAAGAACCGGGGAAGTGAATCCTTAAACGTGTATAACAAGATGACAAAAACAATGCAAGGTCAAGTTTCCATTAAAGAAAATAGGAGGGGGGATTTTTTTTGATCTGCATCTTGTTCCACATGCAGTGCTGAGGTTTTACTAGATAATTACTTGGCACCTCCTAGCGCTCATTAGATGCTGTACAGAAATCAAGTGCTGCATCTCCTAAATGCATACCTGTTAATTTCTTGCAATGGCTCCCTGGTGATTCTCCTAGCAGTAAAAGCTGGATGGGGCGCTATGCACTGCATGGACAACTAAGCAGCCATCTGTTTTACGACAGCAAAGCGCACAGTTGCATGCGGACTTTTTGTTTTCTTTTCTTATCTCATTATCTGAAAACTACAAATGCCAAGGAGAAGATTTAAAGACTCCCAAATAAATAAAATGACCAGCTTGGTGTTGATGGAAAAAAAATCATCTCTCAGTTTTTGAAGTGAGGCTTTGAAGAGATGTAAAGGTACGAGTGACCGATCAGAGCCTTGACGGTCAAATATAAAAACTGTGAAGAAGCAGAAGTCAGCCTTGTTTAAATATAGTTCTAGTAAAGCTTTCTAAAGACATGCAAGGAACAAACCATTTTAAGTCAGTTGTGGCTTCGCATCACTGAGAGGTGCCATGAGTCTCTTTTGGTTTGCAATATGAAGTACATTTTGCTTTGCTAAATTATTTTATAATATTATTTTAGCTGCTGGGTTGATTGGAGGTTTAGAATCACTGGTCTATCCTTCTCAGGAAAATGACTGCTACATTTATATAGCGCTTTTCAAGACACCCAAAGCGCTTTACAAAATCAATGGGCAGCTACTTCAACCACCACGACTGTGTAGCACCCAGCCAAATGACAGCAGCCAATCTGAGCCAGTACGCTCACCACGCAGTAGCTAGAGTTGTGAAGGGCCAGGAGAGGATTCACCGATTTGACATAGGGGATGATTGGGAGGCCAGAAGGGAAAGGGCCACAGTGGGACATTTTAGCCAGGACACCCATCTATCATCGCTACTCATATGAAAGATGCCCAGGAAAAGATGTACCAATGGGAGGTGAAAAACTCAGGACTTAAACGAAAGTCAAAACTGACATCATTTATACAAGTTCAGGGAAGTGGGATTTCACAGATCCTTTGAAGAATATTTGACTTCAGTTTGGCAATTGCAGTTTTCACCTGACTTACCTTCCTGTATGAAAACAAGTGGCAATGGTGAATGGCTAATATTCAAAACCAAGCACCTGAGATCCTGTGTTGTCATGAGCTTAAGAACACTAAGACCTTTCTTAGAGATTAGACTCTAAGACATTTCTTGTTATTTATCCCACCACTGATATTCCAATAATCGACATGCCTGAACTGACACACATTATACGGAGCTCAAAGTGTACCCAGTTCCACAACAAGCTTCTTCTTATCCCTCAGATTGTAATCTATCTTCCTTCCAATAGACATCCACGCACGCATATCATGTCATTCCTGGCGAGACGCTTTGCAGAAGCTGCTTTCTGCTGATGCTCAGGTTCTGGGAGAAAGGTCACCTCCCCTCCTTCCTCCAGCAAGCAAATCAATAGGCAAGCAGGCAGAGGTTTTTGAAATGCACTCTTGTTTCGGTCAATGCTGTTTTTTGAAACGTTCTTGTCAGTGGTGGCCGACATCCCACAACATGCTGTTGGCTTACAGGCCTCTCCTCAGGGTCAGACCAGGCCGACATGGACATTGCAGGTCCAGGTCCACTGCTGTGCACTACCACTTGATCCCCTGATGACTGTCCTGATTGCACAACCTTAACTTTAATTTTTTTTAACAAAGGTAACTGAAGGACTGGAGATATTCCAGGACAGCCCTTTGATGTTACTCGGTTGCCATCTTCCTGTCAAGAATCTCGATGTTCCTTAATCAGCTGTCTCACTTTGCTGTTTTGCTGATTAGGTCAAGTTGGGAGCTCCCAGACCTAAGGGACGGAAAAATCCTGGCGATAAGCGATTCGGATGGAGTGAACTACCCCTGGTACGGCAACACCACGGAGACGTGCACCATTGTGGGGCCCACCAAGAAGGATACAAAGTTCACCGTTAGCATGAACGACAACTTCTATCCGAGTGTGACCTGGGGTGTACCGGTGAGCGACAGCAACCTGCCGCTGCTGAGTAGCATCTGGCGGGACCAGAGCTTCACCACGTGGCTAGTGGCCATCAACCAGGGTTCGGGTGAGACCCTGGTGCTACAGACAGTGCATTGGAGGATGCAGCTTCACATAGTGATCGACCCGGACAAGCCTCTGGGCCAACGGGCCACGCTGATGGAGCCTGTCATACAAGAACAGCCGCAGATCCTTGGCAAGAATGAGCCCATCCCGACCAATGCCATGGTCAAACCCAACGCCAACGATGCCCAGGTCCTTATGTGGCGACCAAGTGTTGGGGAGCCCATAGTGGTCATCCCACCCAAATATTGACCATGGTGACCCATGGTACTTTTCGAAGAACAAAAATGACATGAAATAGGATGGGGGAAAATTTGATTTTCAAAATGAGAGTTAATGCAACCTTTCTACCTTTAAAGAGGGTCGGGTATCACTGTGCTCAAGTCACTGCAAAAAAAAAAAAAAAAAAAAACGAACCTTGCATTTTTTGACTTGCTTTTCATTGGGAACATTATTCTTGCGTGATTAATGTACATGTTGGAAACAAACACCCAAGGTCACACCTTCTGTATTCAACTTTTACCTGTTTATTTATGGAGTGAAAGGAATATTATATATATTTTTTTGTTACAGGGGGCATTGCTTAGTTAAATAAGGACTGAACATAGCGCATGGAAGGTAATGCTGTTCATGGTTACACTTTCATTTGCCGCATGAGTCATCCACCCACACTGCCTTAAGTTCGCATCGCTTTTCACCCAGAGATTACTGCCTTAACCGATAAGCTTCCCGCTTTTCCCGCCATTTTCGTTCTTGATGCCTGAGGTGCGAACAGTTCAGGATGAGAACGGGGGCCGCGCTTGCCAGCAGTGAACGTGCCCAAACCCAGGAGAATACCTCTTACCCTCTAGTAACCGTGGACTCAAGAACCAGTTCAGGCAAACCAAACATAGATGTTATGCAACAGACAGGCACATATAACCAGGGGTGTCGGAGGGGCATGGATACTCTGGCAGATTCAGGAGGCCCAACATTTTACAGGGGCCCGAATCCTACTGTGGGGCATGTTCAAGCAGCCCAAGGTTTTATCAAGGGGCCCAGAATTTGCAGCTACGTGCCTGTGTTTAAACTGTGTGTAACAGAACATTCAGAACCTGGTGTGGACTAGACTACGGTACATGACTATAATATCTATCAAGTCACGTGGCAGGAGCAGCCAAAGATCTATCGATTAATCTCAGACCCTTTTTCTAAGCCAAACGTCCAGACGTGACCCTGCAAGTTACTTCGGCTTTTTGTGGTCAATCCCGCCTTCGTACGAGTCTTCCAGTTCGGTGTCGGTCCCCACCAGTGGGTCAGAAAAATTATGATATTGCTTGTCAATGGACATTTATTATGAAACCAGTAAATTTGCAACATTTTTATAGAAC
>JAODJW010000117.1:4679016-4689086 GCA_026777045.1 Hyperopisus bebe
TCAAAATTGCTTAAATCACCTTTCTTTCCCATTCTGACATTCAGTTTGGAGTTCAGGAGATTGTCTTGACCAGGACCCCTAAATGCATTGAAGCAACTGCCATGTGATTAATGCAATTATCTAATCAACCAATGCTTTAGGTGAGTGTATGTGCAAAAAATCTAAAATTACCTCATATTACGATTTGCAAATGATTTATTTTTTTTGGGCACAGTGCATTCACCAATCAGAAACGTCTGCAGCACAGTTACCGAATCACCACATTTATTACAGTAATACTACAGCTTGACCCAGGACCTTCTCTTCTGGAAACAAAGACACCAGACGAAACACAGATTGGTGGGGGAATCTTCTAAAAGCACATATTTGTTGACTCTTATGATAGTGCTGGCCGTTTCTTTGTACATCGGAAATTACATTTTAGTTGTGGAAACATCTTCTATTAGTGTGGATTGTCAACAAGATCTGGGCTCTCCAGAATCAGATAAGTTTGTGTCGCGGTGGGGTAGAGTGGCAGTTACACAAAGTCCAATGCTTACATCTCTTAGGGGTGCGGTGTTTGTTAAATTTCTCCCTTGGACCCACAGCTACTTTACAGGAGCACCAACCAACCCGAACATCGCAGCCCTGCAGTACGACTTCTACAGAAAGTCTTCAGATAGCCTGTTATCAATCATACCAAAGCCTCAAATACTGAGGCACCCCTCAAGCTATAACTGAGCTTGACCCGGAGAGGACAGACATACACATTTTGACAAGGTAAGGACGGCTCACCTCAGCTACCCTCAAGATCCACAGGCCGAGTCTTCAAAATTGTCCATCACTGACTGACAGCCAGGAATTTTCCCGACAAGTATTATATTTCACATGAGTATAACATTTCCTATATTTCCACTGTATATGTATTTTTCAACAGCCTTAACTCAAACAACGGTGCTATTTTCCAGGTGTATAATTGCCCTCAAGACTTACGCATCTAATTAGCACTGCAAAGCCATGGATACAACATCCCTAGCAATCACACAAGTACTTTTATAAACACTTTGAACTACATTTTAGGGCACCGGCCTTATAAATGTATTCCAGCTTTCAAAACATAAGCAATGAAAACATTTAAATTGACCTGACAATGGCAACCCGCCGAGATTACAAATTCCCCGGTTACTAAACTACTTAAGAAAACAGAACTTCATATGAAATTTGAACTGGCACCATAGAGGTTAAAATACCTTGTCTACTTGCTGCCTACAGTCTGCAGGATAGTGCCACTCCAAACCCAACATAACCATCTTTAGCAGAGTCTAGTCCTGCGACATATTCACATGCCCACAGCAGTCATGGCACCACCTGTAATCAATCATTTCAAATAGAGTCATAGGAACATAGACGTATTTTTTAAAATTGGGGGGCAATTAGGGAGATGCATCTCAGATAAATTTACCAGGTCTTCCAAAACGACCCACCTGCAGAGAGACAGTAATGTGCTGACTCTGGATTCTGCAGAGGGAAGTCGTTCTACCTGCGGTGCACCACTGAGACTCGTTCTCTCATAATCACAAGGATGGCGTCCCTTTTTTTTTTTTAAAGGGCAGTTTGCGAGATGCCCGCTTAGACCAACAAACAGCTTTTCTAATTCCTGCACTCAGTACGAGGGACATCGTCGGGGGTGACGAGAATTACCTGACACAGGAGATTAGAGACGCAGGGCTGAAGCCACAAGCCCTATAGCCCAACAGGCTGAATGGTAATATGAAATATCCGCATGTAATTACTGCAAAATCCCGGGAGGGTTTAGCGTCTGTCGTCAGAGCTCGCAGCCGGCGCCACGACACCCAATCGCGTTTCCCCAGGGCTAGGCGTGAGGCCAGGAAACCGGCTTCCACATGAAGCTACCCCCCCACCCCCCCCCAGGGACCTGAAAAACAGAGGGATGACACCAGATCACCTTGCATAAACCCCGTAGGAGGGGACGACTACTCAGATGGTCAGTCTCTGGGTTGACCGTGGGCAGCCGCACCAGTGCCTGCAGGTCAAACCTTTCATGCATGTACACCCGTGCAGCAGCTCATCGCAGCATGCCGTGTTCGCCAAAGCGGCACTGAGATCTCATAAGGTCCTATCTAGCCACAAGACTGCATATTCATAACCCCTCCAGTTTATCATATCATAAAATAAATCCTTAAAAAATGTGTGCACCTATACGGCAAGATTAAGAGGCCTAGTTTGGTGGCATAAGACAAAGGTTAGACGAGAACGTTATGGTGTAGGTGTGACAACCAGTCACGCACAACAAGGCAGGTGCAGCACGTTAGCATGGAAACCGTGGTGCATTACACACTTCAGGGGAGAACATCCCAACTGTGACTAGACAGCACTGCAGGAAAGGAGAACAAGCATTTCCTCTTTCACAAGCAGCTCCCACTTGCGGTTGCCTGATTCTGCAGTAATACACCACAGGTAACCAATTCCCCTTTCCAGAAGTCCCTACAGACAGATCTGCAGCATCTTTACGGAGATGAGAGGGAACGTAGAGGTGTTGCAACTCACCTGCTTTCACTGCTTCTGGGCGCAACCAGGGACATGTGATCTCACATCCATTACAGAGGATGCAACCCAGCTGATCTCAGGCCAATTGGAGTGGAACTAAGTGTCCTGCAGAGTGAGCTTGGTGCCAAAAGTTACAGCATTTAATTTAAGAATGTGGACTCAGTACTGCGGGGTGTTTCCAAATTCAATTATACCACACTTCATGTTCAGACTATACGTTTTGTTTCAAGTAGATAAAATGTGAATTTCAGCACCAGTAAATCATTTTTAAACATGAAATGCAAATTCGTAACCCCATTTAAAGTCATTTGACTGCAGTGCAAGTCAAATGCATACAGATATATTCTTCAAAGACAGGAGCAAGAAGCAGTGGAAAGGTGAGAGAGAGGGCAAAAACACAGAAATGAGCTTCTAAATTCCACTGTACAGCCAGAGAAGTCACCCATCCGTATTAACCAAGAAATTACACAACTTCCTCCAAATGCTGAGTGAAATTAAGTTTATAGTCAAACCAGGTATAAAATTTCACCAAGCAATGCAAATAAAACATTACATATATTCCTAACAAAAAAGGCTCCCTCAACTTGTCCAGAAACACAAAATGCTCAACGTGTTCAGAAGACTTAAACCAGAGCCACAGATTTGCATTGTGTATACGGACATAAACTGAAATCATTTTCACTTTTTGAATTTGATTCTTCACAAAGCACAACTAAATTCAACGGTACTTGTGGCACAAATCAGATTTCAGAGCAGCCAGCATACCCAGGACAGGGCCATGTTTGGATTAGAATACCAGAGTAAGGAACTGCAAGCTCTATTCCATTCACACGCACCAGAAGGTCCTCGATGTCGGCTGCCTCAGAATTACATCAGCGCCAAGTTGCAGGCCACAGCAGAAATGAGGACACCGAGAGACAGCGAAAGGGGTCTAAAGCAGGTCTAATGGAGAGGAGAGAGCCCAGAGCACAGCGTATCGGGATCCCATCAAAGCCAGCAGCAGCTCCTTTTTCACGTCTCATCTAGAACAGATGCCCAGCTGGCCCCAGTATGACGATTACATGGGGAAAAGGAAGCAAATGGGGGTGGGGGGATAAGAAATAAGCTCATGGGAGTTTTACTTCCACAAAAATGTACTGAGGGCAGAAGGAAGAATGATTGGTTCTCTCTCTGAACCAATAAGACTGTAGAGGAGGTGGGTCCAAGAGACTAGAGAAGGCAGGGCCAACCAATCAGATGTCTTGAACCCAGCTCTTCTACAATCTGACTGGTTATCTCCTGGAACCAATCATTCTTCCTTCTGCCCTCAGAACATTTTTGTGGAAGTAAAACTCCCATGAGCAAGAACTAGAGCCTGAAAATCATGAGCGTTCTCACAGCTCAGAGCCCTGTGCCAGCTATCCTGGATGTGTAGCTGGACGAAACCTGCTCTCAGTCTTCCTTTTACCCCCTTCCAGTGCACACATTTGGTTAAATGGTGCATACACTAATAAAGCAGGGGTGGGCAATCTCATCTGCAAAGGGCCAGTGTGCATGCAGGTTTTTGGGATAACCTTTAGGTCAGCTGTTCAAACCTGAGTGTGAAGACTCTTCAGCCAAACCGTCCTCCAATTAGTAATTTAATTAGGGAGTTACAGCGCAAACCTGCATACTCAATGGCCCTTCTGTATAAAATTGCCCAGCCCTGTTCTAAAGGCTTTGCACTACCTTACAAAAAAACAGGAAGGCCAGGATTTAAACGGCAAAAAAGTAAAACACCTATCTGTAATGTTTGGTTTAAACAAAATTCATACAGAATTATAGTTCAAAGTGGTGGAAGGGCAATGATTTTTGATTATTCATGAAAATTATTCAGATTTAGTTCAAATATCTGGGGGTTTCTTGGCACTTGTGCCTATACCAGACTATGCTGGCATGGCCAGTCAGAATAAGCCTCTGGTTCAGGCCTGAGAGCCTGACTAAAAAATATTTTACCTCAACAGCTCTGACACAATGGTTGACAGAATGACACCAATGGAGATATTCCACCCCAGCCTGTCATAGACCCCCCGTGACAGAATACAGCATCCAAAGATAGTGTCCACATGTGACTAACAAGGCATTCCAGAGTCCAGTCTGAGGGCCAGGGCATTCCTCCTTTCAGAGATAGGGACCAACGCGATGAAGACAAGGACCAGGCACTGTGATAAGTCTACCACCAAACCACAACTGTACTACCCCGTTAAAAAGGTCTCCTGATCAACCCTAATGACTTTCAAGCACATTTATAGAAAAGGGGCGGGATATGACAAATGTTTACACAAGGAGGTGTTAGAACATTCTTTCCCATGTCACACACCATCAAAAAGGTTCCTTTTCCATCCCTGTTGTCCACAAGTTATTCAAAATTGACACCATTGTTAAATTTGACACACAGATTTTTGAAAGTGTCCAAAATTCTTCTGAAGTTCTCATATTTTCCGAACTCACAATGTCATTTAAAAGAGGAAAAAAATGTAAAAAAAACAGACCAGCACAGCACATACATCCTAAGGCAAAATAAGCTAAACAGGCAATTAAAGACACAAATAAGGAATTAACACACTTTGCAGGTTTTTGCACAAATAAGACAAACAGCCTGAAAATCTTACAAGTTTATTTACCATTTTCCAGTATAAAATGTCCAGCCTCTGGAGGACATTGTACAGTTTTCAGTATTCAGGCTCAGGAGACACCATTGAATGAGTTAGAAAAAACATCAGTATGAGGCTTTTATTGCATTTTTTTCTATTATCCCAGAATATTCTTGAACCCGGAGAGCAGTTTCTCCACATGGTGCCAACAGGCTGGTAAGGTGGACCAATAACTCAGACGGATGGTCCTGCTGAAAGTCTGTGGTTCTTCTGGGGGTCTGGCAGAGCTTTCTGCAAGCGCTCGCCGCTCTCCAACTCACCAAGCTCAGACACTCAGAGCTACAAACCAAGCTGATTTATCAATCGGTTAAGCGAGAACTTCTTGCGGAAGAACAGGCTGATTAAGTTTGCCATTTACTTTTTGGGGCGTGAAAAATTCAAAACTAAGACTTTCCATTTACTTTTTAATTTTTTCCTCTCACTCTGAAGAGGAAAAAAATATATATCAGCAGACCAATAAAGAAAAATATATAATATCAGCAATACAGACCTACAGAAGTCAGGACTTAATGAACACCCCTGCCAAACATGCGATATTTTATGCAGAGGCCGCAATTCTCCACGGGGTCCGAGAGAACTGCTGAAGCCAAACACGTAGACCTCTGCTTTGCAAAGAACATAACACACACCCAGCCAGCTTGATTTAATCTCGCACCTCCACCGCTGAGCTATGTTAGCACTGCACGGATTCAACAAGAATCAGAGTTAAAAAAGAAACACACACTCATGGCAGTAACAGCAGGTTTGCACGGTGAACAGAGATTAGCTCTGGGCAAAGCGAAGAAGCCTTGAAGCCAATTTAACGAAGTGCCTACAAATGGTAATAAAATGTACGACTGCCTGCATCAAGTCCCCCTGATGCGGCTTCTGTGCGCATTTTGCCCTCAGTAATGCATGCAGCGCCGCTCCCTGGATACCCATCACTAGCATGGAAATACAAAATTGCAGCAAAGAAATATTTTATTTAAAAGCAGCCCTTTTGTGGGTTTTTAGCAGGACAGACGCGCCCCCCCATTCCCCTCAGCTCCCAGCCCCAGGCTCCATGCTAGTGGGCTTGATTGCAGAGGAGATGCAGGCCATATCTCAGGGGGGGCAGGCCGTCTGCGGGATCTCCAACTAGCTCCTCCAGCCACCGAATGTTTGAGAATTTCTGGAAGGAATAACAGATGCATAGGTCTGCCTAAGGAACTATTCTGGCATTTCAGAAATCAGAACTGACCTGAGACCTAGAGCAACGCAACAAAGGCAGTCGTTTAAGAGCCAAAATGGAGGACAATGGGGGTCAAAGGCGAAGCTCAGGGGGGCAGCAAGGCAGAGTGAGGAGAGCACCAAAAGAGGCCAGAAGAGAAGGTACGAGCAAAGCACCGGAAGCGGCGGAGGAGGAAAGGATGGGTTGCAGCATCTGAACCCAAATCAGAACAGATGGATTCCACCTGAGGGGTCTTCAGAACATCCTGTCCATGCATTGTTTCTAGATAAGTCTGGCCTAGATGACGTCAAATTAACATTATCTGTGATTGCAGGTTGTCACAAGGAAGTATGTGAGGCTCTGAGGACATGAAATCCCTACTTTCTAGGTTTAGAAGCACTTTGTGCAGAACCATCTTGTCAGGGCTTTGGTTTTAAAGCCCAAAGTGTCATTTATTACATAAGCTATACATTTACACGATATCCTACATCACATCCATTTTATTACACTGACTTACAACGTATAATAAATTATGTATTATATACAGCACACCACATATTTGTGCATGTCTCCATGACACCCAGACTTGTTGTGGAGCTCGGCAGACAATCACTTGACAACAGTGTAAGGTTTAGTCGGTCTAGGCTTTGCAGGAGTGGTCTAAATTTTGCAGGAATGCGGGAAGAAGCAGACAGATGAGCCAAGGACAAGAAGCGGGTTCGTTCACAGGAGACGAGCGCTCGGTGCAACAGAACGAGAGCCGCAGCGATAGCAGGAGAACAGAGCCCCTCCCCCCCCCACCACATACCACACACTCTCACAAGGTCAGATGCTTCTCACACAAAATCTTAGTACTTACTGATTGGTGGATCCGAAGTTGCCAGTGAATGCTGAAAGATTACAGGATAATAATAAAATCAGTAAACACGGTTACTGCTTGGCAGTACACAATGCTATCTCAATTAGCCACTGTGGACCATTAACCATTAATTGGTCTGCAACTGGCTCTTATTCGGTTTTTTTATTCATTGACTGACTTCAGTACCAAAACATAAATTAAACGAGAACAGCAAATGAGGCTGAGGTTTTCCCCATTTCCTGAGAAAATGGGGCACTAAGTGTTACTGTGGGAGCGCAATACTCGCCGACGGTACCAGACCACCTCACTATGTGGGTTAATAAGGAGTTGGCTGGTGGGATGCTGCCATCTCCACGGCAACCGCCACGCAAAGCTCAGTCGATAAAGGGGTGGAGCTGATGGGCGTGTCGTGTGACAAGACCAGACCTCCTACATTCCCACCTGGGCTCTTGGTAAAAACACGACTAACGCAAATCGCATGGCAGGTTAGCAGTGCCTGGACTAATATTTTGCGCAGTGAGGTTGTAAAAGAAATTTCCAGCTTTCAACCAACACCCCATTAATGAAAGATGACCTTCCCAGAACCTCACAATACTTCGTCTTCTACTGTAACATTTTCAAAGGGCCGGTGGACTAACTGGTATGAACAGGCATGTCGTTAGAAAGAGCTCCATTTCTCTGACACACAGACAGACAGCTCTCCTGAATTCTGCATGCCATTCTTCTATGCTGCCTCTAGGCACTTGCATTCATTATCTGCTACAGCAAAGGACGGTGCTGGCACTCACCTCCCGGGGAACCGAAGCCGGAAAAGCCTCCAGTCTGACCCCCGAACCCGGAACCCTGGGTGGCTAGGTTCCCAAAGGATGGGGTGGTCTGAGTGGCCAGACTGCCGAAGGTGGGGGCGGTTGAAGCAGAGGCGAAGCTGAGGCATCACAGAACAAAAGGCAGTTAGAACCCCCCCCCACCAACACACACTACGCTTATGCAAGATAACCGCGACACAAAAGGCAGTTAGGTGGCTATAGGCAACAAAGGTGCGTACGCTTCCACATCAGCTGGAAATCCACAGGACTGAGCCAGCGCCTGTGACCCAGCCTCAACAAAAGATATACAACAACTATACACTGAGTTTCATAAGCTGGAATAAATGGTGAGGCTAATGGTTATTCGATGGCCTTGGAAGCGAGCGGTTTTCAAAGACAAACAACCTAGTGTAAGCAGCGCAAAAGTTGGACTGCTGGGCAATACTAAAGAGTAATATGGTGTGAGGAGTGATCATTCACCTTACTTCCTACACACAGCATTTACATTTGGAGAAAGCCAGCTGTTAACCGGGGGGGTATGGGTGTCTCACACAATGCAATTATCAAATCCCATGATTGGTTTGCATGGTGAATCAACTGTAAGGGAATAAGGAGCCATCTCCAGAAGGAGAATAACCATAATGCCCCTACATATGCTGCTATATTAACAACTGTTTCATGATCACCAATCAAAGGCCTTCCATGACCTCGCCAACCTCCCAATCTAAGCATCGTTGAACTTTTACGGGAAGTCCTAGAGCATATAGCTCAAAGCAGACTTTCATCTTCATCCTTCAATCTGGCGGCCTTTTCTTCTTAAAAAATTGCGTACTACACACAAGTCAGGACAGAACTGTATGACTGCATTCCAAGGGGACTAAAGCTGTTTGGACGGCAAAGCAAGGCCCTCGATATTAGTCAACACTGTAAAGAGTTTGTTAGATTGTCCTCCTCCAGTATTAAAGTGCAAAAAACATTCCCACATTCGTATCCCTGTATAGCGCAATTATTTCTGGTGCTGCAACTAACACAAAAACACAACCTCTGAAGAATAGCACAAAAAAACAGCAAATCACAATCATTATATTATTTCAACAGGGAACCGGCTGCAAGTATTTTTAAACGACATCATAATGGCACACTCAGAGATCATATACATCGTTTTAGTCTGCTGGGAGCCACATCACAAGCATTACATTTCCGGAACACAGCAGGTATTTGCACAGAAGAGGCTTTTTATAGAAAAATTACGACATGTACAGCTCGAAACATCGCATTCAAGGCTGGATGCCTGCTGAAGCACATCGGCGTAATTACAGCAACCACATCAAGGGTACAAATGCACATGGTCCTGTTTCTAAAGCGGTTCGTTACACCAGAAAGAGAAATAAAAGTAACATTTCCCGTCTAATTCCAAACACTGAACCATCTCACATTAGATACTACAACTGGCATGAGACCAAGACCAGGAGTACGTGTCCCTTGATCCCAATTAGCCCCTCCCTCTAATGTATATATCTATTTATATATATTTTTCTGTCTTGGGGAGGGGGCTCCCAGACTGATTTCCCCAAGTCAGTGCTAAAGTGACACCAGCGCATTACAAACGATTCCATCTTTACATGCTGAAGAGCTCGACGAGCGGGGAATGTGGCTCCAGGACGAGCCTCCGGAATACTCTCAGGAGCGAACGCAGAGCACGTTAAAGGAGAAGAACAAAGAGATGGAAAGAGTGCACGGCCTGCTTGCCTGCCAGTCACCCACCCGTGATGAAGACGTCAAAACGGAATCTGTATGTTGGAGGAAAACCCCCACCACTGACACGGTCTACGCTTATGCAAAATAAACACGACACAAATGTGTCGGTCAGCCAAGAAGGAGGAACGGCAGGGGGCTGCTAGTTCTTCTGCCTAATCCCTTCCTGAGGACTAATGTGCCACAGGAGTGCAGGCCTTACAGAGCTGCTGGGGGGAGGGCGGCGGGGGGGGGGGGAATCA
>JAODJW010000117.1:4689186-4699867 GCA_026777045.1 Hyperopisus bebe
GGGGTGGTGGGGGGGGGGTGGGGGGGGGGGGGGGAATCACACAGGCGTGACCCGCCGTGGCAGCATCTCTGACTGCCGCAGCACAGAACGGTGGCATCAGCCCAGGTGTCATGGTGTGACGGGACAAGAGAAAGAAATGTGCACAGCATGAGCAAATGGTGCTCTAGAGGTCCGAGAGAGAGAGAGAGAGAGAGAGAGAGAGAGAGAGAGAGAGAGAATGCCCAAAGAAACATCCAGTCCTGTGAGCTCAGGAGGGAGCGACTAAAATCCTGAGGCATTAAGCAAAACGACACAGAACGATTCGCCAGACTCCAGCAGACTGGCTAGAGTCGAGCTGTCTCCTCATGGGTTATTACCCAGCAGATTGCTAATTTTAATGGTGCCAAAAAGGCACCCAAATACAAATGACCATTAACTATTTTTGGACCAAAAATAAATGAGAACTGGGTGTAAATTTGAGGCTTATTAATATTTAATTTGACTAATTAGCAGTACTTATAGCCTTTAAGGTGCGACCACGTAAAACTCAACCTGAGGCAAACTTCTCTTTTTAAATTACACTCAGAGTTACACCAGTGTTTTTCCAATTTATATTTAACGGAATATTACCCTGTGGGCCACATTGCTTGAGGACATGCAAAGTAAATTACTGTATTCGCTATAGTTTCTAGTCATATTGTTTAAAACAAAAAAAAAGTTCAGAGGAAAAAGGGATAAATATGCATGTAAAAGAAAATAAACAAAATTCGAAATTGCGAAGTCAAATAGCTACAGAGCCTCTCAGCAGGACCTGGACAGAAAGTTACAGCTATGCTCTTCAGGGAAGGTTTTCCATCATCATCCTCATTCAACACCCCTCCGGTGTTTCCACGCTGCCACTACGCTAAAGGAGATCCAGCAGTTTCGAGCAGGGCCAGCCTACGTGTGACGACTATAATTGGGCACAGTAAACAACTGCATTGTAGAATCTAGCATAGATTCATTCTCTCAGAGGACTTCAGAACTATTTACAATACAAAGCAGGTGCTGACTGGGGGCAGGGAATGTGGTGGAGCTCTATCAGAGGCGTTCAAAGTCACCACATCCACTCCTGAAGACTGACCTTCACAGCCTGCCATTGTGCGAGCGAATGCACGCCAAGGCAGCAGTCCTGATCCACGATGTGTGCAAAAAGCTGAACGTGGAAGGCTGCGGGTGAGCTGAGGCTGTAAGGTCACTTCACCGAAAAATTTCCCTTTCAAATACACTAAAGTCGGTCAATGTCCCGGTCTTGCGATGCCAAGGACTCCCATTTTCTGGGACATCTCACCAGACCTCCCCCGACTGCCTGCGTCTTACCCAAATCCTCCGACGTTGGCGGCCGCTGTACCCTCTCCGAAGACCTTGCCTCCAGTGGATCCCATGGGGTTGCTGAAGGACGGAGACGAGCCAAACGCTGAGGCTGTCCCGAACGCCGGTGAGCCCCCGAAGGCAGGCGGGCTACCAAAAACTGGGGCGCTGCCGAAACCAGCTGAGAGGGAAGAGAAGGGCGGGCAGGTCAGACCTGGGAATGGGCCGCGGCCTACAGCAGAGCTGCACGTGTACACGCGTGTGCGCGGCCTACCGCAGAGCTGCACATGTACACGCGTGTGCACAGTCCTGCTATGTGCTCAGCAGCCTGTAAGACATGCTCATTTGACTTTGTTTCCAGTTAAGATAGTACACCTTCAGTACCAAGAACAAAGCATTTTGGGAACCAGATGCAACTGGCAGGGGTTGACACATAATCACACTTACACCAAAATATAACCACTAAGCAGCAGAACACAAATAGGGCAAAAGGGGATAAGACTTATAAATATATGGAAGTACTGAACACCATACAAAAATGAAGGGCCTTCAACCCTCTGGAACCGATTTAAGCTAAGTTTTATGACACATGCAAATATTTTGGCAAGATTACGAAGGGCACGGTAGAAAAAAGAAAACTGAAAATTTATTGAAGCAATCGAGCACTGCAACAGCTATATACACCATAAAATGCAGGATGTATTACTGGCATGACTGCAACTCGCCCAACTGGCTAAGTATTTCCTTAGATACAATTAAACTTGTGATAAAATCCATAAGATGTACTGCGAGGTCCCTTAACCATCTGTTAAAGGTATAGCTACATTTAAAAATGTATAACTGCAAGAAAAAAAATGCGTTTTAATGCTAATTATAAGGTATTTGAAAAATATGAGCTTAGAAAACAGAAAGGTGATTGCAGAAGGCTTTATTAAAACCATAATAGGAAATAAAATCCAGGCCTAAAGCAATGGTTAGCTTCCATCATAGGGAGGGGCTTTAGGACCCAGGGGCTTCCATCTAACTGCAGGCAAGGCAAGGCAACCCCTTGTCAAGTGGGGAACCATGGCAAGAAGAATGGGCTCTGAAATTTCAGCCAGGCCCAGTGTCTCTACCGCGGTGAATAATTGATTAGGTTAATGTAATTGGACTGCAATCCTTGGAGTGGGGCCATATCGGGGAGGGGGGGGTTGCTGCTTTTAAAAACAGAGCAGGGGAGTGCTTGTTAAAAAAACTCTACATGTGAACAGCACTGCATGAACACGCGCGTGATGCTATTTACATAATTACGATCGATCTTTTCTAAGCCCGACAAATCCCACGCTTAGTAAAAGTCACGTGACCTTGCGAGGCTGAGATTACGGGGAAAAAAAAAAAAAAAAAACGAGACGTGTTCATGTCTTATTCACTGAAATCTGGAAAGTGTGTCGCGCGAGAGCCTAACGCTGTCCTTTTTAGCCCGCGGTACGGCATGTCCGGCCCAGATGGACGGCTGGGGAGTCGCAATGAAAGGCACGCTTGGTGCTGTGCATGGCTTTGCAGTGTGGCGGTAGCATGTATGCGGAGCTGAGCTACAGGGCAGCATGACGCATTTCCCACCGCAGCACACCAACACCTATGTTCAGAAAGGCCGCTCTTCACACACAGGCATTTCCTCAGAAAAAAAAACAGACAGCCTGCTATACCATGCACGCACAGTCTGAGCAGCGCAGTCAGCAAAGGAATTTTTACTGTATTGAGAGCTGCGATGTACCACTTCACACAAATTGAACTCCTCCCAAACACACACCAGCTTTGCAAAAACTCATCCCCATGGTGAGCTGGAATAAATGCATTACCAAGTGAAAACATGCTTTTTGAGAACATTAGGTAAAGCTGCTTCAAACCCCAATAAATATTATTTGCACTAGTGGCAAATTCAAGAATTTTGAGTGCTTTAAATTCTAAATTGGACACAGATTTAATTTCTGGACGGTCACCATTAGTAACTACTACTACTACTAGTGGTTGTATTCCTAACCTTCCGGTAATGGAGCAGACAGCAAAGGGGACTGGGCAAAGTATTTAAAGCAAACAAAAGTCATTCCGGCTCAGGCAAGCGGCATGAATATACAGAAAAGCCGCAAAGGATAAATGCAATAATTAAATGCTTTTGATGGATGTGTATCACCACACAGCTCCTTAACCCAAACAGCTCCAATAAAATATCAGACATAACCTTGTAAAAACCAAGAGTGTGTAAATTTTTCTGTTGGAGCAGACACATGATCTTTCTTATCTGACGCTAAATATATTTGATTTTGCAGGATATATGGCAGCAGATAAAAGTATGGACACACCTACCGGGGCTTTTTGGACAATTCTCTACATTTTAGAGGAATTATAAAGACTCAGATCCCGTTCAAATCCCGAGATCAGCAGAGTGATCCCACCACTGGACCCTTAACCCCCAGGGCCCCAGGGACTGGCTGACCTACTGTCTCCCCTACACCAGTTTGATGAGGTGGCCTCCTGAGATGTTTGTCCAGCTGTCCTGAAGGAGGTCCCACATATATGCTGAGCTCTCACTGGCCACTTTTCCTTCACTCTCTGGTCAAACTCCTCTAAAACCGTTTCTACTGTGTTTAGGTCAGGTGGCAGGTCATGTGATGCGACACTATCGCTCTCCTTTGCAGGCAGCACAGCATGTCCAAACTATTGACTGGTGCTGTATAATAACCACACACTGAGATCAGAAACCCCGCCTCTCTGAGAAATTCCAAAAGGTATCTTAACCGATGAGGATGGAGACAGGCCCGTAACCATATTTGCAGAAACAGCCATTTCTCCTGACTCGGTACGATATGACGCTATTTCTATGCCTGCAGGAGGCTGGCTACTGCTGCATCAGCAGTGACACCTAGAGAGGTAGCGAGTGCTTGGGAATCCCATGGCATTGGTCCCGCTTTCGACCCTACGCCCGGCTGGGTACCCGTCTTGCTGGGGGTGCTGAAGGAGCCAAAGCCCTGGGAGGCCACGCTGCCACTGCCTGTGCTGAATGAGCCGCCGGGCTTCTGCTCGCCGAAGGAGGACGTGCCAAAGCCGAAGGTCTTGGCCCCGCTGTTCCCAAACAGGCTACTGGACCCTGAGGAGGAAGAAAGGAGGTACCTTTCAGCCACCAGACCCCATAATCCCATGTCAGGAGGGGGTATCTCACTCAGCTTCATTTCAATATGCAAATGAGGGGGGGGCCTTATATTTCCCTGAGACCAGGGGTGTTTCTCAATATGCATACTTGTGTTCTCGCGTCATCTTCCGTTGCCGGAGACCAGTTTCAATGTTCAAGAACAGAAGTACAGAGGATGGTAAAAATGCCTGGATGTCATTCTTGCCCCGCCCCAAATATTAAGGATGCATCAGTTGCATCCTCACCTAACGAGGCCAAGCCCATGATTCATTGTGCCAAGTTTGTTCCAGGAAGGCAAGTTAGCAAAATCATTATTAAGAAACACCCTAGAACCAACCCTAAGCACTGTACCTCTCCCAGAATGCACCGGTGCCATTTACACAGCAGCACAGGCCACAACAGTCTGCTCCAGTGAATGCATAATTACAGCCCCCTTTTTAAAAAGCCCTTGTATAGTGCATGGATTCACACAAACCAAATCAGTCACTGACTGATCACACTGCCAGCAGGGCTGCTGCATTATTTACAACAGGCGCTGCAGAATGAACTGTTGTAACTATTTTAAATCCAAAGAGCTCGGGACCCATCCTTAAACCGATGGAACTGCTATGTGCAGCCGAACCGGTTCAGTCTAGACTTCTTAAGGATTATAATTTGATAAAAGCAGAAAAAAAAAACCAGCTACCAAGGAGGAGCAGTTAATGTGCCGGACTGACAGACATCTGCCCGACGACACTATGGGGAACAGGAACAACGGCACCGGAGACCGAAGAAAAATTAAACTGTATATCAAACATTGGCTTCCAGAAAGAACTGTCAGAACAACCTTGCTGGGGAAATTTAAGCATCAGGGACAAACCAGACAGCCGCACTCATTTCACAAGAGTGACCCTCATGGGAATCGTGTACGTGGAGCAGGGAACAAACCCAGCTATCGATATAAACAATACCAGAGCCGGACGATGACCTAGGTAATAAATGAGAATTAAGGAAGACTGACCAGGCCGGGGACAGATGTGATCATCTTGTCCAAACTTAGGCTAAATGCATGCTCGACAAAGTCCCAGAAATGATTTAGTCCACAACACAATAACCCCTACGCAGAAACCTATTAAATTGTTAATGCAAACTGCAACCGGAAGCATTAAACAAAACAGTGTAACTATCAACACGGGGGGCTGATTTACATGCGAAGCTGGGGCAAGGGGGCTGGAACAAACAAATCTACTACAGGATGGGGGAATGAGAGCCGGCCAGTGGAACGCGCACGATCGCCTCGGTCATGGGTATCAGATAACAGACCAGGAAGACGGAAACTGTGGACTGACACCGTGGCGACGTGGGGAGATGGCGAGAAGGTGGGGGGGCGGTGCCCAGCAGGGAAGCGGCGTCAGCAATGCGTAACCCGACATTTCTGTTCAGAGCCTCACAGACCTGTATTATGGTTCTCTAAGGAACCCGTGATTTTAGAAATACCTGTGCGATACACCCATTTACTGCCATAAAGAATACTATTCCCTGTCATTTCATTTCTGTGTGAAGATCAGAAGACCATGAAGAAGAAATGTGCTGCCTATGTGCATCTGCGACATCCTAACCAGCAGCACTGCTGGTTTACTGCGTGCTGCGTATCTGTCTTACCAGCTTCCAAAATGACATTTAGCAGGCACAGAAGGGAGAAGACTGAGTGAACTTGTGAACCAGACTGGATGTCAAACAAACGCTTTTGCTTGCGCAACTGCCAGATGCAGGGCATTAAAAATGCAAAGCCCACGAGTGCATGCGTGACTGTGCGTGTGTTTGGGGAGGGGAGGGGAGGGGGGGGGGGCAGGGTATGACTTGTGCTTGATGTTTAGGGCTTCATTCTGCCTCCAGCATCAACACAAAGATCAAGGTATTTGGCTGGCCGCAGCATTTTTTATCCTCTCCAAAACTGTCCGTGGAGGATTTTAAGAGTATTTAATGGAGACCTGACCGTACCTGTGAAGGTCTCTTCATGAGGAGGTATGACTCATACATTAATTACTTTCTAAATGGCACCATTCTTACCTGCTTGATTCGATCGGCCGAAATCTGTGGAGGTCGACCCGAATGGGTTTTTGTTAGCTGCGTCTTCGCTGGGCTTGCCCCCAAGACCACTGAAGAAGCCTCCGGACCCTGCAGTCGTCCCGGTGGCGCTGCTGGCTCCAGGCCCAAAAAGGCCACCTCCGGACGTGGCCGACTGACATGCCCAGGATACACACAGACAGGCGGAAAGAGAGGGAGAGAAAAAAAAAAATGTCACGGTGGGCAGAGGTCCTACTTCAAAATAAAGGCCTAAACTGAAGCTGAAGGGACCAAACTGCACCAGACACATCCAATAATCGAAAGAGCAATAAACCAATAAGGTGCTAGAAGGGAAAAGAAAATAAAGGTCACATCTTCTTGAAGTCTCTAATGCTATAAAGAGTTGCCAAAGCAGTCGGACGGTGCCAAGACCAGCATCAACAAGAGATCACAAAGACGCAGTTTGCACACAGCGCAGGCGCAAGGACACAGTCAAAAGAAAGACTGCCGGTGAATCTGTGACAGCTTCACCTTCTCAGCAGACCTAATGTGCTGGGACAGAGATCTGCACTACACCCTGGATGCAGGACACAGAGTGCTTTGAACAGATTGTCGTCGAGGGAAGGTGGGGGAGATTTAAATTTTGTGTCTTCGGAAGGACTCTGTAGTGGTGTGGGGTGCCAGCCTGTCCGACAAGGGGACAGCTGGGGGGGGGGGGGGGGGCTCCCCCGTCCGAAGACACTGCCGCCGCTGGTTTGCTGGCCAAACAAAGGTGTGGAGGTGCCGCCAAATGCTGTGGGGGGAGAACCAAATACAGCTAAGGATCACAACACAGATCTAATCAAAAGGGTAAGATTCTCTATCAGTTATATAAATTCAGAGCTGATGACACGCTGCCCTCCTGCCCCCACCCCACCATGTGAAACCACCTGAAAGCGATACCATAGAATCAGAGAAGAAGGACCCCAACCCCCCCGCCCCAGCTGCTCGTCACAGATACTGCAATCGGTGCCCTGAAATGATGACTATGCCGTAAATAAAAGAATGTAGAGAAGCTGAAGGGAGACTGATGTTCTGAGCGCTAGGGCTGCGCACAAAAAAAATCATCTTTTGTTTAGAATTGAGATCACGATTCTGTGTAACGATTTTATTTCTTAAACTGCACTCAAACTGCAAAAGGAAACACAACATAACATGACTGTGCCAAACATATGACTGGTCCAGGACCGGCATATCAACTTCTAACGCTAAATTCAATTAGGGTAACCAAAAGAGCTGTACCAAAAGTGCCGGTGGGGTACTGTTTGGTACTTCAGTTCTTTGGGGTGGGAACACTTTCTTTGTGGAACGGTTATGCAAATAGCCTGCCTCTAAAACGTAATACGACCAGTCTTTAAAACATTCGTGAACTCTGAAAACAATGATAAACGAGGTTAATAATAATAATAACAATAAATGATAATAATAACGGATGCAAAGACCCAAGAGATCCCAGCTCATACAAAAGCAACAGAGCTAAACTTTCACCTGATTTCTAAACATACACTACATAGTCTCAAAATTATTAAAATTTTCCCCCGACAGACTGCAAATGCTTTAGCGAAACCAACTCCCTGCACTATAATGTCTGTATACAGAATTAAACTTAAGAAAAAGTCTGATCTTAATCAAGCTGACAGGCGAAGCAAGAACTGCACATGCACAAGATGCGATGTTGAAGTACCAAAAGTAAGGTACCTGGTGTGGTGGGAAAGCACCTTTTAAAGAGAATGCAGAATTATGGAACGCTTGAGACTCTAGGGAAAAGCAGAAGCCCTTGTTTTGATCCAGCTGATGTAATACAATGCAGAAGAACCATTGAAATTCAGAAAGGAGATCACAAAGAGATATGAATCAAGATCGCAATTTTTTTATGATTAATTGAGCAGCCCTATTGAGAACTCACTTAAAGGTATCAGGATTCTAGAGGATACAGACTAACACCGCCCCACCCCCCATCCCACACACACATGCCTCCCCCCTCCCTCGGAACTGTCACAAACAATTAGGATGATATCCACCTCTCATTTCACCAACAAATTTTTATTTGCAAATAAAAAAAAGTCAGCTTCTGAGGGTGAAACACTGCAGCTTGTAATTCATATTGATTCTTTTGCTGCCCTTCTCTGTGCTAACCGACCCCATGAAAAATATGTTCTTATAAAGACAGACTAGGAACCTCAAGACTCCTCGGTCCAGCTAGGGGTTTTCAAAAAAGGAGCCTGTATCTCAAAGCAGGACTTCTTTGCTTAGCCGGACTAGTCAGATCTAAGGCACCGCAGTTTAAACAGACTTTTCTCTTTGTTCGCTTACGTTAAGCCCAGACTAGATTAAATCCGACAAGTTATCCAACTAAGCAAGAAATCCTGCTTCCTGTTACAAGCCCCTGGCTGTGCCTGAGGAGCCTATTTCACACACACCCTGCATGGCCCGAGGGCGGATTATTAAGTAAAAAAAAAAAAAACAAACAAACATGGAGCACTTAAGCCTCGGATAATAAACGCTAAACAATTAAAACATTTTACGGGCATAGAGAATATTACATGCCGCCCAGGAAGAGACGCTTGCAGTTATCTGATGCTAATTTACATGTCACTCACAATCCTGTGGGATCTCTTACCTACCAGAGGTGCTCTGTAAAGCTGGGAAGTGCTCTTTCCTGATATGAAGCAATGGAGCTGGCAGACCTGAACTGATTAGCATTTATGTTGTGCCAGATACTAAACGAGCTCCAAGAAGGTGTACGCGAAAAGTAAAAAAAAAAAAAAAAACGAAAGAAAAGGGATGTGACACAGCAAAAATGTATGGTAGCTGCCCAGGGGCCGCTGATAAACAGTCAACACTTTGGACGGAGACGGACGCCCATTAAGGGGCTCGGGACCTCACGCCCATACCTGCAAGCGGACGTTACCCCAGCACTCACGACTCGTTTGATACGGCCAGAGAGTGTCCTGAGGCGCCTGGCAGGGCGTCACACAGTGCTGACAGTCCATTAACCGCAAGCAGCCCAGACAGTAACTTCACTTTAACCTAAACCACTATTTTTATAGACTCAAAAAAGAGAGAGTGGGGAAAACACACATTTTTAATGGCAGACTGTCACTCAGGATTCCATACTCGTCCATATGAACGAAGCGGAAGCAGTCATCCAGCAGCCAGTTACCAGAATGATCAAAGGACAGCTACAACAGAGGGCGAGTTTGAAGTAAATTTGTGTAACAAGTGACAGGTTAATTTGGTTCTTTTCTTTCTATAATTCCTCCCTGTCGTGTTGGGTAAGTTTTATTTTAACATTACTGTTTTCCATCCATGCCGCGCATGAGCGCACTGCACAGATTTTGCTTTGCGGTGCGATTAGAAAGATCACACAATTGAAATAAATCACACAAGATACAAAACGTAGAGAAATGCAATGTTAATGCTGAACAAGAATGTTGGTTGCAGCCAGATACGACGTATAAAGTGAATTATGTTCTCTCGTCGCCTGAAGGACAAGCACCCTCCATTAACATTAAGACTCCACACTCTGGACAAAACTCTGCCGCTGGCCTGTCCCCTGCCAGAGCACACCCAACCTTAATTTGCCATGATCAGTGTGACACCAGAGCGATACCACAGCAAACACTGACCGATGACCACTTCACCGGGCTTCCAGGGGAGATCTCTGAAGCTGCCCTCTTCCAACAAGATGCGGTCTAACCTCACATATAAACTGAGATCCACACACATAAAGCTCCCATACTGTGAGTTTTTTTTACAATAAAATATTTACAAAAAAAGCAATCACATTTAAGTGTGGTATTGTTGACATTGGCAGAAACTTTGAATGCATTTAATTTAAACTTCGTTGTCTGTCAATTAAGAAAAATCATGCTGTAAATTAATCGGATGTCAGGTTACGGGAAAAATTCACCCTACTTTGGTTACAAGCAAGTCTGAAACACAACACGATTCTCTGTGTCCATCCTTCAGCAACAAATGCTTTTTGTATGTCCTATACTAGGGATGCTCATATTGACCGATTAACCGTTAACCGACGGAATGAATTTTGACCGATTATTACTATCAGTTAAACGGTTTAAAATGTTTATATATATATAT
>JAODJW010000117.1:4728874-4744047 GCA_026777045.1 Hyperopisus bebe
GTTTCAGTTACCAGCATTCATATCAAAATATGGATCCCATGTCTGCAAAACTAACATTTTAAATGAAATATTGATAGGTAATCGATATCGAATCGAAATCGAATCAAATCGAAACCATAAAAATAAGAATGGAATCAAATCGCCGAATTGGTCACGATACCCAGCCCTACCGATGGCAGAGGTTGCCAGGCAAGGCGCCAACCTGCTCACCGGGAGCAATATGGGGTTCAGTGTCTTGCTCAAAGACACTTTGATGGGGTCAGGAGGAACCAGGGCTCAAACCTGCAAACCTCCGGTTGCCGAATGGTAGCACTACCTCCTGTGCCACCATCGCCCCTAATAAATGTTTTATTACCAGATAAATAGCCTTAAACATTTTCTTTGACTGCTTAAGACTTTTGCACAGTGCTGGAAGCTTGTTTTACACTTGTAATACGAAATGGCTTTTTGGTTCTCTCCAGATTTTTCTCTTTAATGCATCTCCATACACTTCAACGTAGCCAGGCGTAATATTTACTTTAATCATTGCAATCTCACGCCGATACTTATTTGAGTAACTTGCCATATGAAATATTTTAGTGTGAACAGGCAATGCACTAAGGTCAGCAGAGAGCGAGAATGAGGGGGCGGGACCAGTCCGTGGTCAGTACTCACAGGAAGGGACACCACCACCAGCTCCGGGGGCGTCTCCAGGGAGCCGTCAGCTGCTGCGTACACCACAGCGAAGACATACGTGCTGAGCCACAGGATGTCCAGCACTGAGCATGAGACAGTGGGGGAGGGGCATCAGTACACCCAGTCATGTGACACGGGCCCTGAAGCTCAAGTATTCCTGTACTTCACAGCATTGCCACACCAGCTCTATCACTAGTGGAAGAAACATACCTTTGACTGGGTTGTCCGAGCTGTAGAAATTTGGACAGGGGATGACTTTCTTCTCTTGGAGACTCTGTACAAACAGGAAGGAGGGACACAGTGAGCTCACCGCGGAAGAACAGGTCGCCATCAGCCTGGGTATTCCAAAGGCATTCACTCGGACTCACGGGGGTGAACTGGATCACCGTGGCATTCAGCTTTCCTGCAGCCACCTGCTTTCCTTTGGGACTCCAACAAACTGTGCATTAGGGGGAGGGGACAACCAAAACAATTAATTCATATTTTCCCATACAAAGGACAACTATGAGAATACCTGAAACTCGCTGATAGTATATAAATATATACTAGCTGCGGAAACTGGATGATTAAATAGTAATTGGAGCAACAGCTTAATAAAATCAATCTCTGAAAACTGGAAGTTTTGGCCACTAGGGTACTAATGGAAAAAGTACATAAATGAAAACGGACAGTATTAAGTATGTGTTTTAATAGCACTACACAACACAGAGCCCGGATTAAAAGACTAAAAGCCTGTTACTGAATCAGTTTCCTCTTTACGAAAACATTCACAAATGGACATGGTGAGCGGGACAGAGCGCCACCCAGTGCTTACCACAGGTAATGCCCACGGAGGGAGGCAGCTTGGCCTGCACCGTGATCTTATCTGTGACCTCCAGCACCATCATACTGCCATCTGAGAGACAGGCGGCCAGTACCGAGGCCTGTACCGGGTTCCACTTCAGGTCCTGCACCAAG
Organism: Hyperopisus bebe; assembly: GCA_026777045.1. Taxonomy (NCBI): domain Eukaryota; kingdom Metazoa; phylum Chordata; class Actinopteri; order Osteoglossiformes; family Mormyridae; genus Hyperopisus; species Hyperopisus bebe. The sequence continues at coordinate 4,730,507 of JAODJW010000117.1, forward strand.
GCTCCTGAATTGGTAACCGGCGCAAAGGAGGCGAATGGCAACTTCTCGGGTCGCGCCTGAAGATGCAGGGACAGTGGCGTGTGACTGTGGTTCAGGATTAGTCAGCCAGGACTGGAGAACATCATTTAAAGTAACACAGTCTGGTTCACCAGAAAAATAATACACACTAACAAATTAAGTATTATAAAAAGCTTAGTTCTCTCAGGGGCAGGTACCTCATTAAATAAGGTCCGCACATCATAGAAGGAGAGCAGGAGACCACGCTCATCAGACATCCCACAGATGGCAAGAGTGAGTTCGTCGCTGCTCAGGGCCAGGTTGTGCATGGGCAACTCAACAGTGACCTTCAGCGATTTTACTCCCTCCACTGGGATGAACAGAAAAGAGAGAAAGGACGCACCAGTTTAAGGGGGTCAGACTCAGCCCATGTGGTTTTGAGTGACACATGATGAGACAGTCAATCCTACAGGCGATACAGGCTACTTTACATCTGATGGAGGGCACCGCACTGGCTAGGACCGGTACTGACTAGGACTATTAAACAAATGTACAATTCTTTCATTTATCAAATGCTTTTGAGGGACTTCAAATCAAAGCATTATTTTCCTGGTGTGTGACACACCTCACGACGTTAATTTACCTATTTCGTTGGGATTGCCCTCTACTTTATTAGCGGCCAAGATGTTACGGGTGAGGAACACTTTAAGTGTCCTGTCCTGGCCAACGAACGTCAGGCCGAACTTATTAGAAACGGCAAGCAAGCTGGACCTCTCCTTCGGTAGATCCACGGGGGAGTCGAAGACGCGGATTTTCTTCATTTGCCGAAACTGGAAGTACTGCGAAAGACGGAAGGCAAACGTCGGAGACATTTCACACACAGTCCCACGCACTTCGTACGGTCCCCTAAAGTCTCCCTCTGCCTAGCTGAAAAAAATTGCTGCAAGTGAACCTTACTCGGCCACCTAACAGCTCATAATAACGTAACAATCAATCAAGTGCAGCCAAGCAACATATCAATACTATATCTAGAAAAATGCAGCATTGTACAAAGGTCTAAACAGCTTGTTTAAGTCATTTATACTGATTATAAATGACGCATTATCGCAGCACAGTGAAAGAGGCGCGAGGGATGTGACGCTGATAAACAGCGCTCAAGCGAAAGCAAATTTTCGCTCCTGTTTTATTAAACTACCTTCATGTCCCTTTCGGGAACAGAGTCCGGATCGTCACTCATCTCGAATAAAGAGGCTCCACTTCCGATAAAGGAAACAAATGTCCTAAAATATAGTAATAAAAGAACTTCAGAACAAACGCACGCTTTGCCCGCACTTCAGAAGCGTACGTAGGTTAAGCTACATTTCGCGGCGATGACAAGTGACGTTACGTCTTGGCGTACGTTCGCCTCATCCTACGTCATAGCTGTCTCAGCAAGGCAGCGCAGTCGATCGCCGAACTGTGAGTGGGGTACGAAATACGCAGTGCCCTAGACACAAATTAATCAGGCGTACCGCAGAAGAAAAAACAACAAATATTAAATGCGCTATGTACAACAGTATGAGCAACCTTCCAAGGGACTCACTGTATTAGTGTTTTCTGTTAGAAAACACTTGACTGCTTCATTAGAGTGGCACTGTTGGCCTAATGGTTAGGAATTTGCACTTGTAATTCATCGATTGGTAGTTTGTAATCTTAACCAGCAAGATAGTGCCCCCAAATACTGCTCCCGGGTGCTGAATTAGCTGTTCCCTGTTATGTGATATGGGTTAAATGTAAAGGGTGAATTTCCTTGTGCTATGGTTTGTCAATAATGACAACTAATCCTTTCCCCCCAAATCAGGTCATTACAATTCCAGAGTGTTATAAATTTGTCATCAAACAACTCATGATGCTGTGCTTCACAAATGTGTGCTCCATGAAGCAGCTTTCTGAAGATGAGAAAATAAAAATAATTGACTCCTACAAAGCAAGGGAATCATATGACCATATATCTAAATGCATTCAACATTTTTGGTATCAGATTCATCTTTATTCGTCAAGTACAAAAAGTACAAGAAATTAGTGCCATGACTTCATTAAACACGCAATCTAAAAAAACATTTTATATATAATACAAGTAAAATGGAGGTGGTTAAAAAGAAATAAGGTGATGCCTGAAATATTAATAAATGGATGTCAAGCGGAATTGTTGAAGTCAACACGAGATCTGTAAGACCAAGAAACATCTCAGAAAGAACTACTCAGAAGCTGATCACGAAGAAAAAGCAAAATCCCTGTATCACTGCACAGTAGCTGCTGAAAGGTTCAGCTGATACAGGAGTAATAGTGCATTGTTCCACTGTGTGGCGTTGCTTTACATAAACATGGTTTGCAAGGGGGAGTCAATTGTGATCTCATCACAAAAGGCAACATATAAAGGGAACATTTAAATAAGCCAAGTGGTGTGGTATGATGATGTCAAAACTGAACTCCTTGGCTACAGTCGCTAAGTATATGTTTGGATGGAGAAGCATTTCACAAAAATAACACCCTTCCTGCTATATAGCATGGGGGTGGGCATCTTGTGCTGTGGGGTTGCATAAGAAAATAATCCACAACATACCTTGAAATCACTCATTGAAAGAACCATCCATCCATTTTCTGAAACTGCTTATCCCGTTCAGGGTCACTGGGGGTCTGGAGCCTATCCCAGAGGCTACAGGTGCAAGGCAGGGAACAACCTAAGTTGGGGCACCAACCCATCACAGGGATCACCCAGAACCATTTAAAGGAAAAATGATTAATGATTTGAAGTCCCCAGAATTGAATATTATTGAAAATGTGTGGGTGAATCAAATGTGCAGTAAATGCAAGATGACCTAAGAGTATTTGTAAGTTGTAAGCATTCTGCAAGGAATTTGAAAAAATCCTAAAACAGGGAAAGATTCTTAGTAGGGTAGAGGGAAAGTCTGTAGGCTCAGATTTCTGCCAAAGAGGGTGTTACAGAGTACTGACTGGAAGATTGCCCAAACTATAACATGTGCCACAGCTGTACATTAAAAACAGCTGAAATGTGTCATGATTAAGTTTCAGTGCAGATGTTGTATTCACACTGTCCCAAACTTTTGCATACAGCTATATGAAATAGCCATTGCACTTTAATTGAAATACATTGATGAAGTTCAGTAATGTAAGTGCTATTTGTGTAGTGAATTTGCAAAATTTTCATATTATGCTTTTCATTCTTTTCTAAAGCTTCATTTGACTCCTACTGACTGGATGTGAACTATTTAGAAAGTTCAAAATGTAATATAAGTACAACAATATTCATCTTTTCTTACTCTATCCCAGGCAAAATAAAGTTGAAAAACTGAAGAATGACAGGGAGACAGACACTGAAATGATGAGTTTTATTAGAGAGAGCAAATTGATCAGTATTGCATTTGGAAAAAAATGAACTGGTACTGAAACTACACAATGTCACCCATAACTAAATTAGACAAGGTTTGGTTTATTTACTCTCTGATAACTGAAGTAGAGAGAAACATCCCAAATATTGGAGTAAAAGAAACAGGTATTCTATAACATCAGCAGTGGCGTCTTGCTTTTTTTTGCTTGCGTTAAAAGGCGCATTTATTTTGTAAAGCTGTCGTTCTTTGTAAAGAGTTCACTCTCCTCCTGCCACGAGCCGTTGCAAATACCGAAACTTCCATCTTCCTGGATGCTGCGGGCTTGCAAAGCTGAGCAAATGTGTCTGCGGTCCTCCTGGACCGCGAGGCTCACAAAGTATGAACTCCGAAGATTCTCTTCTGTTCCCAGGGGTTCTGCTTATCTGATCACCTAGGACAGCTGCCAGTAGGGTAGTTCGGGACACAGGCATCTTAAACCAAAAGCTGTTAGACTGCCAAGAGCCCAAGAATTTTTTTTGTTGTAGTACTCCAGTAAAATATCCAGCTGCATAAATGGGTAAAACCATAAGTTTCACTGTGCAAAAGCATCAGTCAAGCACAAATAACAATAATAATAGAACTCGTAATTAAATTTGAGTGAATCAGTCTTTACAGTGCAGACCTCCTTATCATTGTTCACAGACTCAAGCAGATGACGATAAACTGATCACCAAAAAAAATTAGTTATAGAAAACTGAGGACCAGAAAAGACTGGATCTGGGTGCCACAGGTGTTTGACATCAAGCATGGGCTTAGCAAAGCATCCCCATCACAGGAACAGCCTTCCTCTGTAATGCTTAAAGAATCACCTCCTGATTGTCAACGGTCTTTGCCATGTGCCTTTGAAGGCTGTTCCCCCTCCCCCCATATTTTCTAAGCAACAGCATGAGTGATGGTGAGTCTTCAGTGAGCAGATTCAGCATGCAAAAGCCATCTGCATTGCAGCACACAATGGTGGATGCCACACACTTCAGTCTAGTGGACACTGAGGTCCAACCAACAAGCCTAAAGACAGACAGTTCAGTGGGTGAAATTACGCTGGACGATGTCTGTAGTCGTTGCCAAAATGGGCCGACGCTCGATGGCATGAAAAATTTATTGTTGAACTGGCTTGCAGTGGACGGTGTAGCGCTTTGTGGCACAAACACCGAGCCGACAGCACCGCGTGACGGAGATCACATCCATTCTCAGACAGCAAAATATACACACATACAATGTGATAACACACGTCAGCATCACTGCCTGAAAAGCCCAGTGAGACGGACTCTGAATTCCCCGTCCAGGAATAACGACAAGATCATTAAAAGCGATTTGGTATTGCTGTGTCCTGAGGGGTTTCTCATAACAACAATGAGCCAACGAAGCATCGCGTTACGTTTGCTCTTCCCCTTCCCCTGTGACTGACAAAGGGCTTCAGCCTGGGTTGTACCAGGCACATTTACTTAAGTACGTCCACTTTTACAAAAATTACACACCTTTCACCTGTTCTTTCCAACACTCAAAACCTTCACTCTATGACGGGTATGTTAGTGCCGTTCTCTGCAAAAACACAGTGGTCTCATTTTGGTGAAAACAACATTTTTATACATTTAAACCCTGTTTAAAACCTCACAACTCTGAAGACATTATAGAAAGGGAACAATGCGTGTAAAAAACGTCACTGCCCCTGTTCAGCGCCAACATTCACATATCATTCTCAAATTCTAGTGCAACATCATTGACTTTTCAATCATCAGACTGAAGTTTTCATAAAAGACACCGTAGCAAATAAAAAAAAAACTTTAGTTCACTACTGCCTACTGTTAATTAAAAGTTTAGAAAGAACAAGCAACACAATGCAGAAAAGGCACACAAATAAATCTGCAGGCTTAAAAGGCCCGAAAAACAAAGGCAATCTCCAGAATTAACTATGAGTGACCTTGTTTGGGGATGGTTACTCCACGACTGCTTTAGTGTCCATCGCTCCTTGATGTAAGTGCAAATAAAATTTGGTCTGTCTATTTTGTCAACGCCCTCCCCCATCCCTCAACATTATGATATAAGACTTAAGAAAGGAGACATGATGCATTAAACCAAAATTCAGTTCTCTCTTTGTTGATGAAAGCAATTTGATCCACCAGACCACTAATATGTCTGTTTTAACCCCCAGAAATCTAGCTCCTACGTTGACCTATATGAGTTTGCCCATCTGAAAAATACATAATTAACTTCTGTGGCTTTTGTTTCATTGCCATTGGGTTGGCGTTATATCAAGGTCTTGAAAGTGCATTCTTTTTGCACTGCTGAAGAAGATGTTTTAAGAACATAGACAGGCTTCTTTACGCGCTGCAAAATGTTCTTTGTGGAAAAGCAAGCAGGATTTTCTTGTAATTAGAAGTGTCATTTCATCTTATACGAGTTTAGGCCTAAAACACGTCCTTTGGATTTCGTTTAAAAAGGGCGGAATGGCAGCAATTGGATACTGTGGAGAACAGATCTTTCCACAAGTAGATTCAAAATCCAAAAAATATAAGGCACTTTCTTACTCAGCCTTGCACTTTCTCAAAACCATGCTACAGTAAAAAAAAAAAAAAAAAGAACACAACGGCAATACCACCTGGCTCATCACAATATGAAAACTCGAGTCACCATTAAAGGGGAGTGCGGCCTCCCGTGCCGGACAACAGGTAACTAACTACACAGTACACAGAACCTGCCCCAACAGAGCCTCCCCTTTAAAATAACACTGCGTGCACAATACCTTCCACATCTGGGCTGGAGCGGACTGCAGGATTGGTATGCAAAACAGAAAGTGCAAAATATTAAACTATCTGGGTAAAAATACAGCAGGGCTAATATTGCCACTAACTGAAGGTTCGGAACATCAAGGGCCGGTGCTTTTAACAACGGAAGACACTTGGCAGCCATTTCAAGGCTGCTACACAGACCCGATAACTGCAAATGGCTTCATTTAGAAGGGAAGGAGAGGTCCATTCTTCCATCCTTTCCAAACCACCACTGTTCCCATAACCACTCAGAACCAAAACTCTGAGTATGGCTCTTCTGATTGTTCTCAGGCTGACAAACCACTACCTCAGACTGCAAACGCCTCTCTAAAAAAAAAAAAAATCACAAAGATTCCTGTAAACAGTTTCTGATGCTTTTAGTGCAATTAAAACCCTGCCACTCCATTTCACAGAAACAGGACTCTCTATAGTTCCCAATCAGAAAAATTTCGGAAATATATTTTAAATAGTATAAAACAGGCGCTTAGTCTGTTATGGCACACATTTACCAAAACTTTAAATAACGTACGTGCTTTTCAAATTCGGAACAAGGTGATTTAAAATAATTTTCTGATGTTTCTACGTATTTTCGGACGTTATGAAATGTCTCATCGATTTAGAAATATCTGGGTCTTTGTTGTGGGCTTCCCAAACATGTATCGTTACGCTTAACATAAGAACCATTCCTTCTCCTACTATTTCAAGATCTTTTTATACATCGTCGTGGGACACAAAATAAAAAAGGCGACAAACGTACGAATGCAGCGCGCCTCCTTATTACTGATGCCCCATCCAAAGAAATATATATAACCATCCTAACAAGCCGGGTTAAGGGGAAAGTAGGCAAAACATCGCCGGTGCTCCTGTCCCAAAGAGTCGTCTTATTGATCCCCATCAAACATCACGTCATCTTCGAGTGCAAATGCGAAAAGCTAGCAGAAGTTACATTGCGGCTGTCTCTTTCCCAATTAATACAATAACAAAAGTTGGCATAGATTCTTGAGCCTCCAGCGTGGATGCGGTCGGCGAGACTCCAACCAACCAGCGCTGCACCTCAGTGACACAGTAACAATACTCCCCATGTCCCCCATATCCTTAATTTACCCCCGCCGGATCCAAGATTTTTGGGGAAAAAAAACATCTGTTCTATATTCTTAATGATACGTCTTCAGGCAGCAGAAGCGCTTCAGTTGTTTCTGTTTTTGCGGGTGCCGTAGCGGCTTGGTTGCTTTACTCCTCTATTCGTTGGGCATGCAAGCGGTTCGTGCGTGCGCCGGGGCACCGCGATGGCACGCGCCCTTCTCCGTGGGCTACCTGCGGGGGGCGCCGTCCCGCGTGCAGGCCGTGCATCTGAAGGCATCGGGAGGAGCGTCCGTGCAGGTGTGCGCTCGCCGCCGGGGAAACACAGGCAATGCATTACCCTGTCAGCCCTAGGAAGCCCGATTCTCTCCGGGAGATTCAATCGCACGGTTTCACTTTACTTTTTAGCAATTGCACATTGCTGTTAAAAATAACCAAGAAATTTCGATTCGCTCTGTTTTTCCCCTTAGTTTGGGTTGTTTAGACGTGTCAGATATCTCGTGGAATAATCCGCCTATCAGCTCATATTTTAACATTCAATCGGCTTTCTAGTATTAATCGCACAAAAAATAGACCACATTTTTTCCTCATCGCTATAGAAAAATATAGCCTCTTTATGTTGCACATTGACTTTAAATTCCCAGGTTACCGATGTGTTTCATTTTCTTTCGTAGAAAAAAAACCAACTTGATATTCCACGAGCTCTCGTAAATTAGGTCTTATTCCATGTAAAGGTTTCCCGGTTTTAAATTTGGGACGGTTAAAAGTACCAATCAGGCTGCGCTAGTCATGTATACGTTACTGAAACTGACAGGTGCGCTTTTTCTTAACGATGAGATAATGAGCTTCTCTTTATCAGTAGTGCTGAGTCAATGCATGCCCTGTCTAGCAATGCCTATGTCTGCCCTGCGAAACTGTGTGTGTGTGTGTGTGTGTGTGTGTGTGTATGTTCTTGTATATGAAGCTCTGAGGGAGGTGGGGGGTGGGGTGATGTGTCACTGGCCATTTATTCGCAGCACCCCCTCCTCGAACTCCTCTACTTGCTGTCCCTTGGGTGTGGGAGGTTTGCCACCTCCGGCCAACTCATTCCTGGGACCGAAAGGTGCCGCCGCCGTCGTCTCTGAATTCTCCAAAAGGGGTTCCTCCTCCTCTTCTTCCTCCTCCACCGCCTCCTCTGGCTCCTCCTCCCCGACCTGGGGCCCGCCCAGTTCAGGCTCCGCCCCCGGGGTGGCGGCGGCCTCTGCACCCGGGCTGCCTGCCCCCAGCTGCAGGTGAGTTCTGAGCGCTTCCTTGCGGTCGGCGTAGAGCTCACGCTCGAAGGCCAGGCCCGATAGTGGCTTGAAGTCGGACTCATAGGGCAGAGGCAGGCCCACCTGAGCACTGCCCAGCGCCAGCCCCAGGCCCACGGCAGCGGCCCCCACCCGATACACCTCCATCCCGTCGGGCAGCATGGACTTGATCTTGGGAAGCCAGCGCTTTCTGACGCGCCGCGCGTTGGTGCACATGTCCGCCGCAATCACATTCATCTCACTCTCTTTGAAGTTGGGGGCGAAGTTCTGACAGTACACTGTATGGGGGGGGGAGGAGGCAATTGAGAGATGATGGTTACTCGCCATGGTGATCACACCCTGTGGCCTGACTAGATTTTTTTGTCTTTGTGGTTTCCTTCAGCTGACTCTCACATCAGCAGAGGCGGAAAGGCAGCAGGCGGACCTTAGAAATGAAACTCACATTTGACGGCATTAAGCACGCGGCTGTCCAGAGGCTTCCTACTGGGGTCACTAGTGGACGAGCGGATACCTGTCCCACAGCTATTAGCCAGTGTGTTCCTAGAGTCGGCCACCAGAGGGCAGTGAACACATCGACACACTGTTAGAGTTATACAATACAGTGTTTTTCCACATGCATAAAATGCAATTTAAGGGTGCTGTTCTCATCTGCACAAATAGCGATTTTTAACCCACTTTAAGGCCAATTTTAGACCAAAAGCATTACCAGTCCAAAATAATCACACAGAGGTTGCCTAAATCTATGTAGGCCTGGCCACACTGCGCGTGGCGAGGTCGTCTCAGCACTGCGATACCCCCAACGCCATTTACCTGTCAAAGAAGGTAGCCAGCAGGCGGCGAAGCAGCACCTTGTGCTTGATGCCGGCACACAGGTGGCAGTTCATCAGCTGCCCTCGGGTCATGAAGACTCCTGTTCCTGCAGGGAGAGACACCAAGGAGCACTGACTCAGGAGTACAGCCTCTGGGTACCACATGAAGCACCATAACACCGGCTCGTGCTGCTGCCTCAATCAGAATGTAGTCAAAGCCTGACTTGTGGGAGTTTTACTTACACAAAAATGTTCTTAGGGCAGAATGAAAAATGATTGCTTCAGAAAGATAACCAATCAGATTGTAGAGGAGGTGGGTTCTAGCAACGAGAGGAGATGGGACCAAGACATCTAATTCTTGGTCCAGCCTCCTCTGGTTGCTCGGACCCACCTCCTCTACAATCTGACTGGTGATGTCTCTGAACCAATCTTTTTTTCTGTTTCTGCCCTCAGAACATTTTTGTGTAAAAAAAACAAAAACTGATTTCTCTATGTTGGGCCAACCTATAGATCAAGACTAAATTAAATGGGGCCTAGCCTATGTGCCTGTGATTGGAAGGTTGCCGGTTCGAGTCTGGTTTCAGTAGAATAGTCATATGCCCGTGGGCCCTTGAGTAAGGCACTTAACCCCCAGCTCCATGGGCACCACTGTGGGTAGCTGCCCTTCACTGCTAAGCTGGCTCTCACCAAGTTATGTGTCTGTGGGTCATGGAAAGCAAGCTGGGGTAGGCAAGAAGAGAATTTCCCCACAGAGATCAATAAAGCGTCATTATTATTATTATTATTATTATTATTATTATTATTATTATAATAATTATAAACTCCATCTATCCATCCACCAATCCATCCATCCATCCATCCATCCATCCATCTATCCATCTACCCACCCATCATTCATCCATACACCAATCTACCCACCCGTCATCCATCCATCCATCTACCCATCCATCATCCATCCATCCATCTATCCATCCATCAATCATCATCAGTGTGCTCATAGTGGAAAGGCCCACAGTGCCTGACCGCGCTCCAATCCAGGCCTCATAGTTACATAGAGCTGCTGCTCACTGCTATTTTTTTGCTCTAGAATCCACCATAAGATGTTCACAGAAACTTATAACATCAGCAGCTGCAGTGAAAGGATGTGTAATATGTCTACAGCTGCGAATCCGCCCTCCCTGCCGCCCGATAACCACATCTGGCTGTCACTGTGTTGCCACATCTCCGTGAAGTGTGTCAGACAGCTGTTTTCCGGAACAGTGGGGAGTCGAACTTGGCATGCTGTGCCACACGGCAGCCGTCCCCCTGCCCCCCTCCTCCCCGTGCTCACCTGCCACCAGCTCCAGCTTCTCCCCTGGGTCGCCCTCGGTGTAGAGCTTGGGGTGGCAGCGGTATCCGATCTGGCTGACGAGGCTCGCGGGGAGCGCCACCTGGTCCCGGCGAATCAGCACGCAGGAGCGGCTCTCCAGGGACACTGCCATGCTGGCCACATCCGACTTCTCCTGGACTGGGGGGGAGGATTAAGGAAGATGTGAGTCTGGGTCAGTCAAAAGTTAAAAAAAAAACAAAACAGGAAAGCTGACAGAGCACAGAAAAAAATACAGGAAAACACAGGAAGGCCAGGAACAGAAGAGACAAACAAAAGACCACGGCTGACAAACCCACAGGACGTGAGAGATGCGAGAATGCGGACCCTAACATGCAGACCGGAGCCTTCAGAAATGCCGGCCAGATTTTTCTTTTAAGTGGTTTCTGGTAAGTGACTGAAAGACAAACTGAAGCCATGGGGGGTGAGTTTCCAGAAAAATTTGAACCCCAAACACGGAGCGGTGCCACGTCCTCTGTACATGGGACCTGTTTTCCTCCAGCGGCACCTCGGCCACTAACAGACGATGGTTTTATTTCCTGCCTCTAACTAGCGACTAACGGCGCCGCCCCCGTGCTGAGGAATTCGCTCTGCGGCGTGTCACCCTAAGACACACACCCTGCTCCAGCCCGCTTTTTGCCATCCCTCACCCTCCCTCAGGGACCGTAAGCCTGTCATTTTGTAGCTCATGTCCCCAGACCACGTGTTTTTGTCTGAACTGACGACGTTTCGTGTTGCACCTGTGTCTGTGTGCTCTGCCCAGCTTCCTCCCTTAGCCCAAAAACATGAGGTTAAGTTTCTGAATCGCTCATACGGTGTATGTGATGTGTGTAGTGTGTGTGTCCTTTGATGGACAGGCATCCCGTCTGTGGTATTTGCACTGGAAAAATGGATGGATGGATGGACTCATGTAATAATAAATTGATGAATGGATGGATGTTTGGATGAATGGATTGATGAATGGTAGGATGAGTGGATGGATGGATGAATGGATGATGAATGGTTGGATGGGTGAATGGATAGATGGGTGGAGAAATAGTTGGATGAGTGGACTGGATGGATGCTAGATGGACTGATGAATGCATTGATGAATGGTTGGATGGTAGATGCATGATGTCAGGTCGCCCGGTGATATTTACTGCCATAAGGGTTGGCTGTTCGCCCGTAGATCTGCCCGTAACTCTCCTCGGTCATGCCATCGTAAGGCTCTTCCTCGAACTCCTCGTCCTCGTTCTGGTAGGAGGTGGGGCTGTCAGTGGCGGGCAGGCTGGAGGCGCCTGGACTGCAACGCTCGCCCGCGGTCAGGGGATAGGGCTGCGCCCCTGGAAATATGGCGGCAGTGGCCCCGCCCCCTGCAACTCCCGCAGAACTGTAGAAGATGGAGGGGCCCCGTGTGAGCCGTGCCCCTTTGCCGCCACCCAGCCCCGGCTGCCCGAGCGTGGTTTCGCCCCCTTCCAGCTTGATGCGGCGGGCAGCCGTGGTGGCGGGCGACCATGCGGGCGGGGGCCCCAGCGCGCCGGTGGGCGTGGTGTTGTTGCTGGGACTCTGTGGCTCGGAACCCGGGTCCTCGGCGGCCGCTGTCTGCGAGTCACAGTGAGGGGAGTTAGCCTTGAACACCAGGTCCATACCCTTCTCCACGATGTGCTGGATCTGGAGGTAGCCTGCTGTGTACATGATCACCAGCTGCTCGCTGGCCGCCATGGTCAGCTTGCCCGTGTAGCAGAAGGACAGGAGCTGCTGGAAGCAGGCGGGCGCCACCGACGACGGCAACTCGAACTGCGCCTTGGAGCTGCCGCTGAACAGGTCGCGGAAGTAGAGGCTGCTGGCGGCCAGTACGGCACGGTGCGCCTTGAAGGCGTGCCCTTTCACCACGATGGACACGTCGCAGTGCTGGCCCTGCAGGCGCTGCTCATTTAAGCAGCCCAGCACCGTGCTGCCAAAGTTGGGGATCTCCACATGCAGCAGCTGGGACATGGTGGTGACTTTGGGGCTTCACAGGAGACACGGCCAGCTCAAGGACCAACCGCTGCGGAGGAAAGGGGCGGGGCAGGGATGGGGCATGAGAAGGACAGGAGCCAATGAGGTTAGGCTGAAAATTTTTATATGACCGTTCTCTAGGCACAGCATCGAGAATCATTAGTCAGGAATTCATTAAAGTTCTGAAAGAAATGCACCACAATCAGGTACCTTTTTTCCTCCACTTTATATAAGGGAAATCGCATAAAAACAAGCAGAATTCATGACGGCACATGCCCGACAAGCCCGGGAACGTGACTAGAGTCAGGAGCGCCTGGGACACTTAGGCGACCGGCCGCTAAAGCATGCGGTGGGGGCCCGAAAAAAAAAGTCACGTGTTACATGCGGCAGCTACCAATTCCCCCCCACCCACAGCTGCAGAAAACTGAGCCCCAGCGAAGGTGCCAACCGCTCCTTATTCACTGTGCCAAGCACAATCACATTTGCATATTTTCCTACCCTAAACGCAAGTGTCGTTATCACTCGCAATCGCAAATTTCTCATTGAGCAAGTCTGCAGAGGGTTTCCAGGAATCCAGACTCTGATATCTCCATCACCCCGCCCCCCCCATCCTGTGCACAACCTCTGCCCCTGTCCCTCCTCCCTCCTGCCACCCTTCCCTACCCACCAGGGGATCTGACCTGTAACGTACTGGTCCTCGGAGTGGCCGAAAGTAGCGGCGCATCCTGAACACCACTGGAGTTGAAGAAACAGCCGCCCGGACCACCTTCCCTCTTTCTCCCTCTCTCCCACCCCCCTCCTCCCACACTACCACCCACCCCATCCCACCC